>CABEEJ010003412.1:39206-83052 GCA_901482245.1 Timema douglasi | reverse complement strand
CACACACACACACACACACACACACACACACACACACCTGAGACTGCGCTGACTGGTTCATGTATCTCAGACAGTGTCGTTCCCCTTCACCGATGTATGTGGCTCGCGGATATGTTATCTAGTGTCTGGGTCAGTGGTTCACATACATGGGAGCGCGAGTTATCTTCAAGGGCGTTGCCAAATGTTTGTCATTACATCATTGCACCATATACATGTGTGTATGTGTGTGATATTGTGTAATGAATGTGGAAGGTAAAATGGTAAAAGGTATGTGTAAGGAATGATGAAGGTACAATTAAGAAGAAATATA
Organism: Timema douglasi; assembly: GCA_901482245.1. Classification (NCBI taxonomy): domain Eukaryota; kingdom Metazoa; phylum Arthropoda; class Insecta; order Phasmatodea; family Timematidae; genus Timema; species Timema douglasi. The sequence continues at coordinate 82,742 of CABEEJ010003412.1, read as the reverse complement.
GCCACATTTGCGTGAAGGAAGGGTGATAATGGGTATTTAAAAAACTCAGTAGACCTGACTTAGATTCAAACCTCGATCTCTCATTTAACGGCAGTCCACACTAATGCGAAAGTGACGTCTTAGAGTAGGGACTCCCTGTGCTATTTGGGGGCTACGCCCCAAACCCCGGTGACTTTTCTTTGCAAGTAGATGTGCACTATGTAGTGCCAGAACCGTTTTTTGATAGCTCTTACCGTTTAGCCACAAGAGACCTCCAAAGAAAGGACCACACCGACTTTAAAGTTTCTCCACCATTTTGAATTTTTTTCGTGGGTTAAAAATTTACTTTTTTGAATTTCCCGTCGTTCAAGGGCTAGAATATATAAGTTTGCCAAATTTAAAGTTTCTAGCCCATCTGGAAGGGGTAAACAATGTCAGTGAGTGAGTCAGCCATGTGGCTTTATAATTGTATATTATAATAATATTCATCATGGGGTATGAGAATACATATTAGGGGATTTGTAAGGTTTAAAATTATATTTACAAACGATTGTTTATATTACTTATTTAGAACTTAAAATTTAATACATTATATATATAATTATATAGATATATGTATAGGTTATAGAACAACATCTTTGGAGGTACAACGTTGAAAAAAATATATATTTGTAAGTACGCGAACAAAATGAGTTTGAAAACCACTGCCTTTGATAATTTTACAATAGATGCGATCACTAAAAAGTAATTAGTTTTTAACATTCTCCCCTTATGAGAACTTCTGGTTTAGATCCTGGTTGAGCCTAAATTCTCTCTTCATGTTCTGCGAAAGCAGATGATGTACAATCTCTGTGTATCCTACGTGTAGTGTCAAAACTTTAAACAAACGTTATCTTATATTAAAGCTTCTAATAATATTAATGGTTAGAATAATTTTACATTTACCACATTACCTCCTTTTAGTCGTATTTATGTGTATATAATTCCAGTTATAGAATCTCGTTGGTGTTTATACCTGGAAGGACTAAGAGATGTATTTTGTAAAGTTAGTAATCTCCTTGTCAGGTATGAGTATGGATTACGAAGAGACAATGTATATATATTAGTAATAAGTTAGTACCTAGTTTGACCCGAGATTTTATTGTCACATTAATAACCAAGTCTTGATATTCAAACTTAAAAGACCACAGTATTATCCTTGTTTCAGATTAATCCCTTGGGGTCCGGTAAGGCCGGCCCTTTGGTCTAGTGGTCAGCAAATCTAGCTACCTCTTAAGAGGCTCTGGGTTAGTTTCCCGGTGATACCGTAGGTATTTTTCCAGAAGGAAAATGTTTCATATTATAGTCGCCACTGACCGGTTATGTTTTATTTTCTTACTGGATGTTCAGGTTAAAGGTATATATAAATACTCTAGTGGGGTAAAGATGAGGAATGAACCCTTTATAGGTATTATGCCCACATTTGGGTGGAAAGAACTTGGGAAACTATTCAAGGTCACCAGCAGCCCATTCTAACAGGAGAATTGACGCCTTAGACCCTTCGCCCAATGAATTCGGTGTCTCATCGATAAACTTAAGTTAGGTTAAGTTAGGTTAAGTTAGGTTAAGTACCTCTACTACCCCCACGTAATTATAATCATTATCATTACAAAATCATCGGGACAAACAAACCGCACCTACATTGTACCCCAACCTTAGAAGACCAGCCAGGATTGTCTAACCAACAAATTCTGGTGGCATAAGGGAAAAAGAGAAAAAAACTGGTTTTCTGGAGAAAGTAATGTTCAAGAGTCCGAATTCAAAACGTCTGTACTGAAATGATATATTCTAAATGGTTGACCACTCCCTACGCCAATACAGGTACATTTTATATCAATTATTCCGTCTACCTAGCCTATTTGTACAAATATGAGAATAATCTCAGACATAGTTTATACACACACACACACACACACAAATTGACCATTTGTGCGAAAAAGTTAAATAGTATAGGACAATTTTACAAAACAATGTGAGCATTTTAAATAGATTACAGAAATAAACTAAAAATTGCAGGGGTCACTAGGAAGTATTGATTGCTGAATACGCTGAGAAAACACATACAATTCCTAAATTAATATAATGCCTTTTGTTCTGTAGTCAAAATAGTTCCAAAAAGAGATTTATTTATATATCAAGTTCCAGAGTTCCCCTGCGGACCAATTTAACTAAATATAAGTTAATGTGTTTCAGTAGTTTCAATTCAGGTGGGACTAAACATATGTCATTTATTATTATCTAGGATCTAATAACATGAGTATTTTGAAGAAGATAAAAAACGAATGCTATCATGATGGTGGCGTATTAATTGCCTCCGTGCTGGTCGCGCCTTTTGAAAAATCGGAGGGCTTAACGCCAGCCTATTTTAAACCGAAAGTGTTCGGGCCCATCAGCAAGTCAAAAGCTTTGACAGTACCGACTGGAAGTAATTAAGAGGAAGTTTATGGAGTTTATTTTTTTGGATCGGTCCTGTTTCAGAACTTCTTTTATGAAAGAATGTTGGTCGGCTAGGTTAGCCATTGATCTGATCTCTTTTCTGCCGATGACACTTTTTCGATCGTGCAGAATTAAAAACAATTACCCTTCCGGGAAAAAATGTGACTCGTACGAAATATTTAGTAAAACCGGGGGGAGAATTAAAGACAAGTTAATGTTATTATTATTATTATTATTATTATTATTATTATTATTATTATTATAATTATTATTGTTATTAGCACCGCGTCTTACTACCCGTTCGGGTTATACGCACTTACGCTAATGTGTAATGGTAGGGTGATTGTGAGATGAAATGGAGGACCTACAGTTTAACGTGGGATCCGAACCACGGTGGAGACCTGGAATTCCACAAATTCACAAGTTGTGANGTGGGATCCGAACCACGGTGGAGGCCTGGCATTCCCCACATTCACAAGTTGTGATTAATACACGTCTTGTCAGAGGTGAAGGAAGGGTTTGGTAATCAGATAAATCTGTGCCGGGACTGAGGATTGAAACCCGGACCCCCAGCACAGAAGTCCGACAACTTACCCCTAGACCACCAGGTCACCGAAAGTTAAATGTTGACTATTAAATGGGCGCAAACACACATGGACGCAACCAACACGTATCTATCATGATATTCAATAGTGAAGTATTGGACTATTGATTATTGAGTAAATATACGTTTAGCTATTGAAATATTGAATTCTTATCTAAAATCAAGTGCTCTAAAGAATTTTTAAGCTTATTTAATCTCAAAACGTGTCGCGTAGCTGAGTGAATTAAATCAATAGGTATAGGCCATATATTGAGTGACCTGGCGTTCTAGGGGTAAGGTGTCAGACCTCCGTACTGGGGTCCGAGGTTCAATCCTTGGTCTCGGCACAGATTTATCTGATTACCAAACCCTTCCTTCACCTCTGACAAGACGTGTATTAATCACAACTTGTGAATGTGGGGATGGCCTCCACCGTGGTTCGGATCCCACGTTAAACTGTAGGTCCTCCATTTCATCTCACAATCACCCTACCATTACACATGAGCGTTAGTGCGTATAACCCGAACGGTTAGTAAGACGTTGTTATAAATAATTATAATAATAATAATAATATAGGCAATATACAATAGTATATTTAAAAATTATCCCCTTTATAAATGGTAAATTTATGGGAACCAACACATTTTGTTGATTTTAGGTTAGTAGTGACACATTTTACCAGAAGAGTTAAATTATTTATAATTTAATAAAAGTTTGAACTGCCTCGGTGACTGCATGATCTAAAGCGTCACTCTTGTCTTAAACCAGACTGATGATGACAGTGAGATTGGGTTTCAAATCCCGAGCAGTTGTGCCGAGGGTAGATTTACACAATGGTTTTCCACTCTCCTCCACGCAGGTGCAGGTACATTATTCTTTCTAAATTCAACCTTACCCATCCTTAGCTCATAAGTGTTATTAGTGCATAGGCGTATAAACTAAACGAGTAGTAAATCATAGTAGACTACTACAAAAAAACAAAAGCGTTTTTATAGTGATATTGTAATTGATTTCCTAAAAAATCTAATATTATAGATTCCAATAAAAAAATTGATTAAAATTTAATAATTCTTTAGGCCACAATTATCTGTACTGACATTCAATATGCTGAATAAATATCTAATTTTCCCTATTTATGATATCAAAATTTCTATATTTGTTGACCGATAGATTGTCAATAACGTGTTTATTAAACTATCAAACCTAAGGCAATCAAATAATAAAGGTGATTTTTTCCCCTTGATAATCAATGAGAGACTTCCAATTGAAAGGGGCAGTATTTATGTACCCGACCAGGATTAAGTCCCAGCCTTCCAGACCAGAACCCACCTCGAATACTCCGTATGTCAATATTCCTACCCGCAGTAAAACAAGTTTGATAAATAATTCGCGTTATTAATTTTTCAATCGAGACGTTCAAAGTATAGTCGGATAGCCATAAAAAAAATATTCAGGACTTACAGTTAAAAATATTAGATGGTCTATTCAAGCGTGTGTTTAATAAATCTACCACTTTATAAATTATGTAAATGTTGGTAATTAGTGTTGGATAGCCCTCTCGTTAACTATTGGCAAGCCTGATTTTGTTTTTATACACCATGAAAGGTTATTTCTTTTGCGGGTTAGACTATATGTTCCATTTCATATCTATGTATATCATGTTGATCTTTGAATCATGTGTCACAGCACAGGTGGATTAAGTGAAATTACAGTATCCTCTGACAGATACATTAGCATGCAAATTGATGTAAACACCGGCTTCCTTCTATTCCACCCCATTACAGCAAATTGCTCGCCAATAACGACCAATCCAATCAATAAAATTAAAGTTCCTATCAATATAATTGACCATCTCTATGGCCTAGTGGTCAGAGTTTTTTGATACAATTCCAGAGGTTCAATCCCAGGTGCTTCAGAATTTTCTGTGAAGCAGTGTGTCTGGAATGAGGATCCGGACAACTGGGCACGGATAACTGGTCGCTTGCGAGCTGGGCGCCGCCAAAACTGGGCGTGGCCTTAAAAATGTGTATTTTAATTGTAAAAAATTAAAAATGTGTATTTAATTGTAAAAAAACTAAGATTAAGTTAGGTATTTTTCATGGTTTTTTGGGTAAGCTGACCTGGCAGTCTAGGGGTAAGGTGTCAGACTTCTGTGCTGGCGGCCGGGGTTCAATCCTCGGTCCCGGCACAGATTTATCTGATCACCAAACCCTTCCTTCACCTCTGACAATACATCTTGTGAATGTGGGGAATGCCAGGCCTCCACTGTGGTTCGGATTCCACGTTGAACTGTAGGTCCTTCATTTCATCTCACAATCACCCTACCATTGCACATTATCGTAAGTGCGTATAACCCGAACGGGTAGCAAGACGCGGTGCTAATAATAATAATAATAATAATAATAATAATAATAATTGTGTGTTTAATTTTGTTTAGTTCTAAGTAGTCTAACTTTATAAATACAAACAAATAAGGTTCCTCTGTTGCGATTTTTTAAACAACTCCAAAAATGAATATTTACATTTAAAAAATACGTTTTTACACCGACAACCAGTTGTCTTAGCACCAAGTTGTCCTAGACCGTGAGGAATGGGCTAAGCTCAGCCTCGTGAGGACAAATGAGGAGCTACTTGAATGAACGAATAGCAGCTCATTTCTAGAAAACTGAGATTAATGAACCAGAGGATTTGTTGTACTGACCACAGTACACCATCTATCCAGAGAAGTTGGCACTATATTCGCCAACAGACTGTGGTCTCCCGGTCTATACGACTCGATTGCTGGCTGACGCCTTGGGTTTGGCAGTCAAAATCCCGAAAATTCACGCTGCACGTCCTGCCTAAGGTAATATGCGCGATTTGACTATCCTAACAATGTTCTTGTGGTGTTTACATAAAATAACTTTCTCCAATCCTCCATATCTTCATCTGTTTTCGGAACAAATATCTACTTGAGAACATTATTTCCGAACACCCTAAATTTGTTGTCATCGAGTAAGTTAGGAGACTATGTTTCACAATCACAGAGAACCATGGAGATATTTCTGATGACTGAATTTTAAAAATTGAATATTTCTAGAAAATGTCTAACAATTTTGGTTTAAATATATATGTATATATAAAAAGTGTTTACATAATAAACAATGTTGTATGTTTTTTTATAAAATGTATTTATATAAGAGTAGTTTAATAATGGTTGATATATGAAGTTTAGGAAAAAATTCCTTTTGACGAATTTAGTCATTGTGAATATCTGGGTAGTGTTTAATATTATGAATAACATTAATTATGTAAATACATTGTTGTCCAAAATATAATAGACTATATGATAATATCTTGTATTATCTATGTGTAGTACCTCTCGCGGATAATCATGAATTTATTCTCAGCATTACGAGATAGTACTCAAATAGTAAGTCTTTATACTCTCCAAGTTCTTCTTGAATATCTCTAAAGTGCACTTTGGCGCCCGTACTGGCTTCCATTTTGAATATTTTATGAGAGAACAATTTGGTACTATTATTATTCCAAGGAGGATGAATCCCTTCGTGTGTCTGTGTACTTTACGTGTGATAGACACAAATAGTCAGCGCATAGCCCCTCCTTAATCCCTTACGAGGACGAGGTAATCCTTCTGAAGGATAGAAGGATTTAAATCAAAAGTGAAGCGTGATTAATGCATGACGGACGTTTTTTTAAAGATGCATGGCCACCTTTTTCCCATGAGACATTTCCGAACGAAGGAGGATAAAGTATTGGTTGGGTAAAGCTCAGGATTAACTCCAGGAATAATTGAAGCTTGAATCCCTAAATAACCGATGTAAAAATTAATATTAAAACTCCTTCAGTTGAGAAAGATTTGAATTAGAGTAAAATAATTCAAACTTGTTGTTTCGCGTACCTGCGCCACAGCAAATAGTTAAATACATATAATTGATAAAAAACTAAAATTTAAATTAACCAAAAAACTCCACTTTCAAATATCCCCCTTATTATCTCACTCAACATGAATTGATTAAATTTAACCACATAGGCAATGAAACCAATAGAATAACATATCTTCTTAAAATAAAAAATATCAGAATGTCCTTTGGATCTAATATCACTCTCAAAATACATATTATCAACTTTAATTTTAACTCACTAAAATCAGCGGAGTAGGAGCGGTGTTTACAAAGTGATTTGCGATTGTAGGGCTGCAGACATTGGTAAGACCATCCAGGCCCTTTCTGTTCATTATTCTGAGTGACTTCAAATATGATAGATGTAAATCAATATTTTCTGAGTATTTAAAACATTCCTGTCATCAACCCACACTCATTATGATTTGTATTAGACTCATCTTCTTAAAGTATCAAAATTAACATTGCTTAGAACCTCCATATTCAAACTATTATTATTATTATTATTATTTTTATTATTACTATAAGCACCGCGTCTTACTACCCATTGGGATATACCCGCGTACGCTAATGTGTAATGGTAGGGTGATTGTGAGATGAAATGGAGGACCTACAGTTTAACGTGGGATCCGAACCATGGTAGAGGCCTGGCATTTCACACATTCACAAGATGTCTTGTCAGAGGTGAAGGAAGGGTTTGGTAATCAGATAAATCTGTGGCGGGACCGAGGATTGAACCCCGGACCCGAGCACAGAAGCATGACACATTACCCATAGACCACCAGGTCACCTATTATTAATAACACCCAAATCTTAAACCAACAAACAAATTTGGAAAACCAACCTCTCATCAATACAATCAACAAACTACCTCAATATGTCAAACTAAGATTTTAAAAAAATCCACTAAAAACGTCCTGCCCTTCTTCAATCGTAGTTAAAGAACAGTTCGGGATAGTGTCTAGAATAATAGAACCTTATCTCTTCCTTATTTTTCCTTTTGTCTAAATCATTTTCTCTACCCTTTTCAATTTTCCAATATTTGTATATTTATTTATCCAGTTAACTACTATCATTCTCATTTACAGATTTATACCATTTTGATACACTAGCGATATCACCCGGCTATTACCAACTTCCATGGAATTTCATTTTATAAATCTGTCTATTATCACTCTATGAATGTTCTAGAAATATCTTACACTGTTTATCACCAACATACAAAACATTCATACAGCCACACTTCGGCTTATGTTATGTAGTGATGGATCAACGCCCAAGACATTTTACAAGGTAGGCTTGGTAGTCTCAAATTAAGTTATTTTATAATCTAAGTGTGTGTATGTTTCAATCGTCTCCATTTCTATCATTTTAGATTGTTTCATCTATAAAAAAAAATTGACTTCTCTATATATATTACCCTAAAATTATTTATATCGTAATTAGGTTTTCTTCATACCTGAATATGATGTTTGCACATCGAGATTAGTCATTTACGTATTTGGCTGAATATAGTCAACCTTCAAAACTAAAGCGATAGCCAACACATATGAGAGATTTATTTTAGAATGAAACACTTATTGATTCATCATTTTGTTATATAACACAGCTTTATATATTCTATAAATCTAATTTATTTTTCATCTTCTCATACAATCACAACTTATAATTTATCATTGTAAAAACAATTTAACCACACAATATTTTGTTAATTCATTTTTCACTTTAATTTTATGAAATAAATTGCACTCGATTTATTAGTATTATTTATTTTAACGTTATAATTTATTTCATAATCTTATATCTTAAAGATTAAATTGTTATCATTATTACCTCAATATATTAGTTAATTTCATATTTTAACATTTTATTGTATTTTACCCAGTCTAATAATACTCAACGTTTTGTAACGTCCTTTACTCTCACCTCTTTAATATTTTACAAAATGTCCTTTATCAATTTTATGTATTTTGCTATTTGTTGTGACGTATATTTACATAATAATTTTGAATTTTTTAATCTAATTAAATATTTCTTAACTTTTATGTACATTTACAATAAATTAACCTAGCCAAGAACTCTTCAATACTAGTTTTCGAGTGTCTTTTTTTTAAATATGTAATAGTAAAATGAGATTATTATCCCAAAAGTTTGATTAGTTGGTCATAAGCATCGATAAACTTAAACATAACTTTCAAACAATCTCTGTTCATTTGCCGCAATGCTCATGACAAATATAGGCTACAAGAACAGTTGATATTTTTTTGTGTACGGAATTAAACTGAACCCATCTACTGAGGTAGTTTTTGCAAAAATACTGACATTACTTCGAATTCCCTTTCACCGCACCTTAAAGAAACAAAAATAGTGTAATTACTTCAGTCATTCAAATATTTGTCTATTTTAAAATGTTTTAAGCCTTTATATCCATTTATGGAGCGTAAATAATTTTATACTCTGAGCTGTAATATAATGTATAATATTTGTGGTTCCATATAAATATTATAAATTTCAGGTATCCAGTGTTTTCCGGGGGAAATGTTTTTAATTTAATTAATATAATGTAGGTGGGAGGTGTTTTTAATTTAATTAATGTAATGTAGGTGGAAGGTGGTTTTAAATTTTATAATTACGACTTATAAATATATTTTACTGCACAGGGGCTACCAATTTTTAATTTTTCAGACTTCTGCTAGTGGTAAATATCGTGCAATATTCATGAGAGACAAAAAAAAACTCCCCATTTTATTAATATAGATAGAAGCTAGGTAGATATATAATAAGTAATTTGAGTAAAACGTGTTTAGTTAACGAGATACCAAAAAAACATACCTCTATTGTTATCACTGGTAACATTAAACTCGACCAGTTAGAACGCGGCTAGACTATGTAACGCTATTCTAGTCTAGTTTGCCAAACACGGTCGATGTTTAAATCTCTGTCTGGGTGTACCATGTGTTGTTTTTATCTAAATGATTCCCCACTCCCTCTTCACAAAAATGCGAATATATTTACTTTAATTAGTATCTTCTTTCCCTCACCACACAATTAACGTCATTTTTTTTTAACACCGGATCCTACCACACGATCGGTTTAAATGCCTTTGTTTTAATTACTCTAATACGTTAGGGTTTAAGATGGTTGAATTAGGAAGAGTACCAGCATTTGCGTGGAGGGAGATTTTAAAATTATTTAGGATAAACCCCTCTCAATACACCCGACCGTGATCCAACCCCAATCTCCTCTTCATCGGATCTATAGTCTAAACTAGCTGACCCGGCAAACGTTGTTTTGCCATATAAATAATTTTTAAGTAATTTCTAGTGTAAAAAATAACAAAAGGCAAACATTATTTTTAAGTTATTATAATTTATTCCTTAAAATTATATATCATTAATTAATCAATTACGACAGTAACACTAACAAACAATATCAATCTCTTAATGCCATAGCGTGAACAATATTTTTTGTTAGTCCATCTTTAGCTAACACAAACAAACTGGATGGTTTACCCACTCGAGAGCATGCCACGTATAATTGTCCGTGTGAAAAACATGGTGTCCTCAAATCTAAGCCACAAATAGACATCGTTTGAACTTGGGATTTGTTGATAGTCATTGCAAATGCCAATCTAATCGGAAACTGAATACGTTTGAATTGAATTGGCACATGACGATTGATCAGTTATCGACCGGGGATGAAAAATGATTAAATTACTAAAATGGCTATTAAAAAATAGGGGTTGGTGATAAAAGGGTAAAAATTTAAGGTTGTATGTATTTTTTAATGCGACATAATAAAAAAAATAAAGATATTAAAAAAAATTCTAAAAATTATAGAAAAATGTTAAGGGTGGACAACCCTTATCACTAAGGGGTATGAAATATAGATGTTGGCCGATTCTCAGACCTACTCAATATGCTCACAAAATTTCATGAGAATCGGTCAAGCCGTTTCGGAGGAGTACGGGAACGAACATTGTGACACGAGAATTTTATATATAAGACAAGATAAAGGATTTAGGTCAAAGTCGCAGCCAATACATCTGATATTTTCTGTTTGCTTTATACTTGTAAAATTTAACTGTTGTTATTTAATGTTGATAATATTACCAATTTTTTTAATAGTGCTCCAGCATGTATTTTTTTTGTCTGGTGCAAGTGCTTCTTTGATCTAAAAAAACCTAGGAACCCGTGCCTAGGACAATTCGGTAACCGAAGGTATTAATTAGCGTAATAAAACTACCTATATGGTTGATGGTAAAACCCTAAGTAGAAACAGGATATTTTGAATGTCCTTGAGGAAACTGAACGAGCATCTGCAAAGAGAGAGGATGTAAAAACACAATTTTAAAAACTCTTTGGTGCGACTAAAGATTTTAAAAAAACACACGATAACATCGTCCTTCCATGTCAGGTTTCGCGAAACAATCCGTGCTTGTAATACCGTCGGTGTCACTCGATACACTACCGTAATCACCACAGGGGGAAATCCAACCCCCTTACGCCCGAAAATATTCGGCTGTTCGTACCTTGACCTCCCCCCCCCCCATCCTAGCCCTCTCTCCTTACAGACGTCGAATCATCTATTAACCTCGTTAGCCGACATATCATGGCGGCGAGTCCAGTTCAGAAGGCGAGAGAGAAAGAGAGCGAGATATAGGTGGATTGTTGGGTGGAGGAGGGGGGGGGGAGAAGCTATGACGTCATGGCTCGTAGCCCAGGCCGGGCGGCTAGGCAGGTAGCTAGAGCCCACCTGTTGCAGGGGAAATGGGCATGACGCCAAACAGGGGATCAATCCCATACAGCACCTCGCCCAGACTTGCTGATAGCTGCTACAATGTGTGGGTGCGTATAACGATGAATAACTGAGCAGGAATAATGGTTGTGATATTTATAACGGTACGTATGGAAGTGTGATAGCGTACTTGAATTTAAATTGTGATGCCTAAGCTCAATCTTTCAACTAACTTGCTTTCTAGACTAAGAACTGTCTCGGTAAATAAGAAAATTACCGAACAGACGTTCAGCAATAATGCAATATTTATTCAGATATACTTTATTTAAAAATATGGTTTACGCCAAAATAAAGTCAAAATATTCAAACAGGGTTCTTTTTCCTTGGCAACCATATTCTTAGTTTCATTAGTAAAAAAAAAAAGGTAAAATGTAAGATTATCTCATTTTCAACGACTTTTTAAAAATGTTTGCGGAGCCATGAGACTAGGATTGATGATAAGGGGTTCTAGATATTGCCTTCCTCTAACAAACACAGTTTTTTGATAATCTTACAATATTTTTTTTTTTTACCTATTTGAGAACTAACAGCGAACTTTCTACTTTACCGTGAGTTAAGAAGTTTTGTAATCTTTTTTATTGACATGACAGAGGGTGGTTTTAGGTGAAGGGTTATAGGGAGTATAAGCTTGTACAGACTAGAGAAGTAGATCCAGAAAAAAGACACAGACTATTGTATTTTAATCCGTGTAACCTGACAGAGTTTGATACTTTCCCGCCGAACGAGGCGGCCACCTTGACCAAAATTCCATGGCCGGCAGAACGTAGACTTGCCAGTCAACCCTGTCCCAAGACACCTGCATTCATTGCTTGCCTGACATCTGACCTACTTCAAATAGATTTACAAAATGTCCTCCCATTGACGTCTTGGTCCACCAAGGTTCTTGTTTATTTAGATTTCCCCAACTTAAATGCTGTATATATAATTTATACATGTTGCGTCATGAGACCCACGTGACCATCCATCCCACAGCCTACGCGTCTTTATTATATTTAATATGTTTGCGGATGCATACAAACAATGAAGTGGTTTTTATTTATCACCGCGTCCTACTACCCGTTCGGGTTATACGCCTAGGTATTAATTATTACACTCATGTGTTAGTGATTAAGGTGGTTTAATTTAAAGCCACATTTTGGTGGAGGGAGAGGGGAAAACTACCCTTGGTGTACCTGACCGAGATCGAAACCCGATCTCCCCATCTTCGGCAGTCTAGTCCAACATGAGAATAGCACCTTAGACAATGTGGCCACCAAGTTCTCAAGAATGAACCCTTCTCCATTATTTTATTTTTCATCCCTCTTAGATCAAATTATATTTATCAGCCCTTCGTTCCCAACCACCCTCAAAATGATATATTGGTATAGAGGAAGAGACCTTTAGTTCATTCCCATACTGGGCGGAATTTTCTATAAAAAAATTTTTTTTTAGCACTGCGTCTTACTACCCGTTCAGGCTATACGCATTTGTACTAATTGTTAAAATATGCTAATGATGAGTAAGATTTAATTTAGAGGACGTATACCCGCATTTGCATGGAGGGTACGTGGAAAACTATTTATTATGAAAAACCACCCTTGGAATACCCAACTGGGATTCAAATCCCGATCTCCCCGTCATCGACAGTCCAGTATATTGTGTTTGTGACGCCTTAGACCAGTCAGATAACGAAGCAGGTTTTCCCACAATGTATTTTAACTAATTATCCCCTGGTGGACGCTTTTTGTGATGTTTGAAATTTTATTTCATCAACAAAATAGTAATTATGAAATCTAACAACGAACACCTGAGGGAAAAAACGTATGTTTATTAAAATAAAATAATAAAACTAAAACTATAAATACTATATAAATAAAAGTCATGTTTTGTATGTATATTTACCCAGAGGGTTTTTAGTACTTCTCAATGATCTACAAAAATTATTTGTTGAATTTGTATGGAAACCACTCAAATGCACACAAATTTTAAAACTTTAAACGTATAAAAATTAAAATTTGTTTTCACTAAAATTTATTTTAGCAACGTGTCTTACTACCCGTTCGGACCATACGTCAAGATTTCAGTTCATCGACATGTTATTTGCATTTCAAAAGTAAGGAGAAACTAGACTATAGATTTTAATCCTAAATCAAAAGATAAATTGCGGATGATAATATAGTGAGCTATTTTATAGTTTGGTTTGTTGTTTCGGATTCATATTAGTAAAAAGAAAGCCTTTCTTTGTCAATGGTCGATATGATTATTTAATTTGAGTTTCAGACAAATCAATGAATACTTTAAATAAAAGGCATCTTGTAAATTAATTAATGGGGTTGGAATACATTTAAAGAAAGAATCTCTTTAAGAGAAAATATCATATCCTCTCGGGCAGCCCTTTTCCTTCATTTTTGTATTTGGTACTTTGTCAGAGTCTAAGAAGTAATTAGAATCTTTTTTTTATATATTTTTAACAGAGGATTTGGCTATGAAACGTGATAGTCAGACTCCCTGATATTTTTATTGTGAGAACTTTGATCTCTGAACTGAAATTTACGGAGCATACCGATGTTACAAGATAGAAAGGAGGAAAACTAATCAGTCTACTGCGATAGCAATACCTTTGGACCAATCGAAGACCAAAATGCATTCATGTTGGTTAATCTTAAATTCAATCAGGTAAATAAATATGGTCAATCAGGTAACAGCACTATGTAGAGAACAAAACGTAGCTTGAAGATAGAAATAAATCGATAAATATGTATCTACTTTGGTGACCACATATTCTAAGACGTCACTCTTGCAATAGACTGATATACCGATAACGATAGATAGGGGTTCAACTCCTATTTGAGTTAACAGACGTTTTTGCTTAACTGGTTTCATACACTCCCTCCATGCAAATGCGAGTAAATGACTTCTAAATTCAACCTTCCCCGTTTCTAACATATTAACGTAGTTAATACTTAGTTATATGAACCGAACATTTAGTTACGAGTATAATGTGGTGATAAAAAAAATTGTTTGTGGATTTCAAAGAAGTTTTAATAAAATCAGGAAATTTAATATTCACGTTGATTATTTTTTTTCTCGCATAGTAGAGTGCTAACGCCATCATTATTAGTCACACTCTTGAAAAATATACTTGAAAGAAGAACTTTATATTATCATTTATAACATTTTGACATTTCCTCTCTATGTACGGATGGTGGATAAACATACACCAAAAAACACATACAAACGTCAAATTGGGTTATTACACGGGCACAATTTCCAAGTAATCTAATTTGCCCTTCCCCTTTAAAATTCCGTGTTTTCTTTTCTTGCTTACGACTGGACAATGAGATAAAGAGTACCGGGACATCATTCTATTAAAAAAAATGAAAAACAAAAAAAAAACTCAAAATTGTGATGCTGCCACACAAACACACAACCAAAAAGATTACAAAATATGTTACTTTTTATATAATTATTTTTATTTGATGTTTTAGAAGCACTTTCAAGCAAAATATGTTTTATTTTTATCTTCAATATTCGTTTTACTTTATTTTTTAAACTAAACTAAGTATAATTTTAAAATAAGTACTCTCTTCGGTTTTCCCAAAGCCTAAGGTTTCACTCTGGCAATTTTTATTTATTGAAGGTGGCGGAGAAATATGTGTTCAAATCCCGATCGAGTGCCCTTAGGACGGTGTTTTCCTTTCCACAATACAATCATTTAGGATTCAAACCCCGATTTCCCTGTCGACGACAAACCAGACTAGATGATCTTGATATTTATATTTCGAGACTACGCTAACCAATCCAGTACTAATAAAAATGTATTTAATTATCTTATGTTTGCCAAAATTAAAACCATAATATGTCGAAACAAACGCACTACTTGGAAGTATGAATCTATGAAATTATATCAATTTTTTAAGCTTACAGATAAAGTTATGTCTATGATGAAACGACTAAACTTTGATTGCTAATGCATAGAGCTTTATCATAGAATGGGACTTTTATTTTTTCCTGATTTTACTACTAGTCCGAGCTATCTGGAATTAATCACCCTTATTAAATAGGGAGGATAAAGGTAACCTTACAGGAAATGTGTCCGTTAATTGCGTGGAGAAAAAGTGGGAAATCTTTTATGAAGATCCACCCTGATTCCATCCGATCTAAATTTGAAATCCTGCCTCTCCATTGCTATAAAACAATACTATCACAAATATTCCTTGAATATAACTTTTTATATCATCTCAATGTGTAATGGTCGACTTCAGGGGTCTTGGAGTAAAGTTCTTGCCTCAGGACCCGATGGTGGCATGTTAAAGACCCCTAGAAGGTCTATGAAAATACCTTTCCCAGCAAAATTGGTAAATCCTTTCCCTCTTGCTAATAGAAATTCTCATGTGCTGATATAATTAGTTAGTTCAGAAAGTGTACGTTTAATACCTCAAATAAAATTTAAAAAACCCTATAATCATGTTTACTCTGTTTAACTTCTTTTGTTTATATTAAATTCAACATAATTCTGCTTGTTTCAATTCTCAATCAATTTATCGGTATATGGATTGTGTTTTGATCATGTTAGTTATTTTGATCTGTTCTCTTTGTTGGAAGTCCTTGGGACTATGTCGGCGACAATAGAAACTAGTCTAAAATAACTGTGCAGCGGAAGCAGTCAATGTCTAGGAACAAGGGATCTGAACTTGGCTAAGATACGATAATTTTCAGTAATTCATAATATTAAATTTACTCAAATAATAAATCATTTTTGTTTTTTACTTGAAATACATTTTTTTACAGTGGGATCTAACTTTAACTTGAAATAAAACAGACAAAAATTGGGTACATTATAATCTCACATTTTTATTTACTTTAACGTCTAATGCTTTAAATTTGCTAAGCTTATTATTATCTCAGGTGTCTTTTTAATTTGTTGTAAATTTATCTCATTAATTTTAAAATCTTAAATTGTAAAATTCATAATTTTAATAAATAATTTCCTTATGTCCTGCAAATGTCTTCATAAATAATGTATTGCTTATGATATCACTCGATAGGTTATGAATGTTTAAAATATTGTGTATAAATATTACATAATTATTTACAATTATAACAAATGTATTTTATTAAAATAACAAAATTATATTTTATTTACTATTCTCATACTATATGAGCTTGTAGTAGTCTTGTCAGGCATACGAATGTCATCAGATATTGTCTCCAATATTATGCTCCGTATTGATCTGGCCCGGTAGCGATTTTTGTTTTTGCTTTTCATGCGACTTCACGGTCCAAGTTATTCCGTCGTGAAGATAAAAGTTTACATTCAGTAGCCTAGAAAGATATAACCAAGGGTTGAGGGAATAACTTAATAAAGCAGTCTGCTATTTCCCAACACACACTCTCATTCGCTCACAGTGGATACCCGGATACAGCAAACACTGCACGTGTTTCAGATAAAGTTTCTTCTTAATAATAATAATAATTATTATTATTAGCACCACGTCTTACTACCCGTTCGGGTTATACGCTTTAAGTACTAATTTACGCTAATGGATTAGGAATTGGGAAGGTTGAATTAGAGGAAGTGAACCCGCAATTGCGTGGAGGGAGAGTGGAAAACCATTTAGGGGGAAAACCTCCCCCAGTTCACCCGACCGAGATTCGAACCTCGGTCTCCCCGTCCTCAGCAGTCGAGCTCAACACGACAAACACGTTAGCCAACTACTCCACCGAGGCGGGTAAGTTTCTTCTTCAGATATTTTTTATTTATGCATAAGTTCACTTTTTTTTTTCTTTGTCTCAATTTATATCTCCATGAACAGTCTTACCTTTTAACTGTTATTTTATTTTATTTTTACTCTAAATTAATAAACATGTTTTTTTTATTTTCAATATAAAAATTAGGGTCTAAAGATCTGAGTTTAAAAATAAATATATAATTATTATCTATATATATATATATTTATTATGGCCTATATATTCATATTTATTAATATAAAACTGTTATTCAGATCTCCAGGTAAATAATATACAGGTTTATAGGGAGTGACAAGACAAGTATGTGTACGTAATGGACTTGGATTCGGTGGCGTTACGAGTCGTCAAAGTGGGTGCTGTATGCACCTGGGGGTTAGGCAACTCATCAATATTCATCTGAATGTCCGCCCTATCAGGGAACGTGTAACGTCCATGTTGACAGCCAACAGTGAAATGTTCGTTATACTACGCTGACATTATCGTGTGTGTGTCATGAAAGGAAGCTGTGGGGGGAGGATGCCTATGTTGGTTTTTGTGGTGTGTGCTGCATGTGTTGCCTACCCCACCGGGTACATACAAAACCAAACTTGACGTCTCATGGCGCCACTGTTTGGCTACGTGGACGTTCATCACGTGGAAATATTTGTCTTGTCAACTCCTATAACCTGTATGATATTGTACTTTAAGATCTAAAAAACACCTATATATATATATATATATATATATATATATACACACACACACACACACACACACACGTTCCGAGAAGTAACCAACAAACGCCACCAGCGTGTTCTAGAAATAATTTTAAATTAAAAGGTCAGTATACTCAATAGGGCTATTGCTCACTAATTGCGCTACAAACACATTACTGACGTCCTTGCATGTAATGAAAATAAAAGGTTCATAAAAGTAATTATGTATTATGCTGGAACTGATTTACAAGCTTCATAATTTTATTATATCAATAATCATAACATGTACTGTTCGAAATTCCCCCCTCAGCCAGCAATCAAGCTGTGACACGTTGTGCCATGGCGTGTGAACACTATGTCGGCAAGTTTTCTTCTGAGAGCATTGGTGGCGTTGGTCATCACCTGTACAGTATCAACTGTTCTCGTATTTCTGACTTACATCTGCTGTATATCAGTAACCGGGTCGAATTTACCTAATGTGTGAATATTAACTTTTTCCAATTTTAATGCTGTCTAGAACACGCTGGAGAAGTTTGTTAGTTACGTCACGGTACACCCTGTATATTTAAAACAGGAAAAATATAAGATTTATTAAATTCTCAATACAAAGAAAACACACACGTTAGGAAGTTTAATACAACACGGTTTTTCTATTAAAAACCTGTTAATTTTGACGGGACAATCTTAAAAGTGTGTTTAATTTTTAAAACGCTACTACTTAACCATCTGTCAAATTATTCGAGGGACCATAGTTTTAATACCACTAAGGGAGTTCCAAGTAGAGTTTCAAAATTCAAAATACTAGTGTCTCGCAGTTCACCAAAGTCAGGACTCAGGTGTAAATTATTCAAAAAGAGGAGCTATATTTGTTACCAATCAATACATCCAATTAAAGTCCTCCATAGCTCCCTCTTTCAACAGGATGTCCCAAATAAAACTTAGCCCAAGCACACAATATTTCAAATTATGTGTTTGAAATGTGCGCCATCAGCGTTTACCAGTCAACTAGCAGAGTTTTCTGAAATTGATATTTTATCTTTGAATATTTTTTCAAATATGAAATTTTGGGGTAAATCCTCAGTTTTCAATGGTTTTTTTTTTATAATTTTAAAATTAGTTGTGTAGAACTTCTAAAATTGTTTTATAAAGGATTTGATTCACGTTTAAAATATATATGTATATATATTTATATGTATATATATTTATATATATATATATATATAATTCAAACCCATATAAAATAGGCGTTAGATGAGGAAATAGCGTAGAAATAATATTAATATAAGATCTAAATTTTAAAAAATTAACTGAAGCTAGTAACATTGTTTCATAAAAATCTCTCCGGTACGAATCGCTCTGAATTACTTTTCAAAACACCTCTCTGAAGGTTTTTTTTCTTCTTTACAAATCTATCAAGTTGACATTTACGAACGTAGCAACGATAAGGATTCTACACAAGAGTCAGTTTCCAAACTCGTCACGAATAGCGAGAAAGGAGAAAGCTAAGATAGGACCACGAGTATAAAACAAAGCACAATGTAACTGCTCTATAAGAGAGAGAGAGAGAGAGAGAGAGAGAGAGAGAAACGGATGAAAAGGACGCTAAGGACATAAATTCACCTGCATCACCGGAAATATAAGTAGGTGTGACAGGCGTCATAAAGCGAGGCAGGCGCAATCGCATACGTTTTACTTACACTAAGGTGATAAACCATGCACGCCTGTCTGAAACTACTGGTTAGGACGTAACCAAATTTATGTATTTCAATAAATTGAATCCTGATTCTCCAAGGCATGTACCTATTTATTTTACAATCCCCCCACTTTCCCAACTTCTCATTATCCTTCTTATTATAAGCGTTCAGAAATCATACGTTAATAGAAATATGTATGATTGAGTAGGTTTTTTTAATCCATATTTACATTTCTTTTTCTGTTATTCCAACGTTTGTATGTCAATAAATATACTCGTGTCTTACTCTTAAAATGGGTGATAGAATTTCTTTCAACGCCGATTGTCTTGTAATTGTCAAATTAAAGTTGAAATATAACTTCATGGCTAATCACAAATTTTTATATTCTTAAATAATAATATTTTTCATTTCACGTGTATATTGAAGTCTTATGAAAATACAGTATATCATCCGTAACAAAATATTGATAAGTAAATATAATAAGCGTCTATAACATATAAATTTACAACTTTGTTGTACATTTATTTTTATGTTTTCTATGTGCTTTACTTGTTATGTCAGGTACCACTTACTAGACTTTCATTTTAAGCAAAATTGTTAGTTATTTTCAAGATATTATAAATTTTCAAAAATCTCTCATAAGTAAGATACAATTAATTTAAGAACAGGAGTCAAACATCTCGAGGTAAATAACATCGAAACATTAAGTTTGGTTAAAATCCATAAAATCGTTTAGGATTTGAGCTCTGCAACAGACAGGTAGAAATACAAACGTACATGGAAACAAACATAATTGTAAAATCCAATTTGTTGGGTTCAGGGTCACATTAACCTTAAAGTTTCATAATAATCTTGAGTTCGATGTTAATTATTGTTATAATCCTTTTTCTTTATATGAGAAAATAAAAATAGAAACGCATTTTCTGATAGTAAACACAATTAACATTTTACTTTATTATTAATATTATTTTAGAGGTATTTATATTAACTAATAAAACACACAGCTGAAGATCGCATAGCATGAAACATAAATAAATATATAAAAACACATTTTTAGTAATTTTAACAACCTGCAAAATAATTTCCTTTCCATATGAATCGGAATAAATGTATCACACCATGATTCGTAACGAGTTTTTTTTTGTCCCCCTCCCCCCCATATTACTACCCGTAATCACACTAATGTGTTGAAGATTAGTAACGTTGCATTTATAGAAAATGTGTCCACATTTTCATGAGAACATATCGAAAAAAAACTTAGTTTTAAAATATACCACTTGGTAGCTAAAATAACTGCAGATTTTCTTGATTATGAGATAGTTTAGCTTTTATCGAATCAGATATTTCAGCCATAGATGCACTTATTTTACATAGCGTTTGTCAACAACCACATAAGAAGCCTCTATTCTACTATCAAGATGGCGGCGGAAAGGTGATAAAAGCTAGCGAGTACCCTCCAAGTGGCAATAGGGAGGTTATTCTGCTTGTAGGAGAGTTCTCCACCGGGACGTTGGCTAACCTGTTGAAACAGACGAGTGCGCCGTAGTGCATGGGAGCCAACTTGTAGCGTATATCAACAGGTAGTGCCAATACACCACCATGGACAACAGGTTGCCATAATCCTGATTTGGTGCGGGAAGTAAGTTGGATGGCCGGAATAGCTTTGAGATTTACGAAACAAATAGTGCGGTTTCTTAGGATATAAACCTTTTATTACAAATAAATAATATCATAAACTAGATAAATACGTGGCTGGAACATCTTGTCGATTTACGAAGCAAATAGTAGTTTAATAAGTTATACACAGATGAGAGGATAGCATTAGAATGGATCTGAAATAGATAGAATGTAATCAGGTGGACCAGATAGGACTAGCTCATGATAAGGATAGGGTGTAATGAGGAGAACTGGATTTAACTAGCTCTATATAGAGATAAGGATCGTACTTTTGTAAGTACCGTAACAATCTTTCGAGTTCTTAATGGCTTGGAGTAAGTATATAAGCTAGTTTGATAGTTTTATTTTGTTTCATTTAATGCTTTCAAGATAAATCTTAACAGTTAATTTTGATTTGCAGCAAAATGGAATTTTCCCCTAAACTAAGAAAACTATGCCTACGAGTTGTGGACCACCCACTTTTAACAGCCGTGTGATTCGCATTGGTGGGCTCGCGGGTTTAACGTCAGTCTCGTCTAGTATAGCTGGATGGTAACGGGGAGGTCGGTGTTAAAATCGCATTTGGGTGTAAAAAGGGTTTTTTCATCCTAAATATCTTCCCACGCAAATGCGAGTACTTTTCTTCTAAATCCTACCGTTATCATCCCTACTCTCATAGCGTTGTTATAGATAAAACATGACATATATATATAACATGATATATATATATATAACATGACATATATAATATATATATATAACATACATATATAACATGATATATATATTATATATATGTCATGTTATATATATAAAACATAAATATATAACATGCACTTTTTGACCCGACTGATTATACCACACTATATTTTCTATGAGCGAGAGAGAACGAGTCTACCAATTTAGCCAGTAAAGGTATTTTCACATAACTACCAGGGTTCTTATATATACCACAATCGACATGATAATGACGCTCTTACTTCCCCTCCAAAGGAAGCTGTGATAAGGATTGTTATAACTCAATAAAAAGTCGTTAACCCCAGTTGGGTTTGAACCCACGTTCACTGGGTACTAAAGCAAGTACTTTACCTCAATACCACCAAGCTCAAAAAAAACCTTTTTGTAAAATTATCCCCAAACATGTGGGTAATAATATCCCATTTTAGGCTTTTTGAAATCCATAATTATTTTATATTAGTAACTTTTACAAGTTCATCCCTTTTGGCCGTTTTATTTATAGCACAAATTTTAGATTTTCTGAGTTCGACTTTTATCACAATATAATAGCTAAATTCAAAGAGTTATTTAAGGAACTTCCTTAAAATTAGATGTAACTGTGTGTTCTTCAATAAAATAGCATATATATATATATATATATATAAATGTTCCATGTTTTTTCAACTATTACACCTCACTAACTGTACCAACTTTGTGTCTCACTTCAATAAATTAAATTGTTGTTTAGCTATAACTAATGTTTTTCCTATGTAATTTGTCTATATTTTCTCGTCTCCTTATGTATTTTTCAGTGTTGGCCTATTATAAGTTTTGCGATTTTAAATCAGCGATATGATAAAGTATGTTTAAATTTAAAATAACCCGAATGAGTAGAAAGATTTAAAGCTATTATGGCTGCTCTTAGATTATTATTATTATTATTATTATTATTACTATTTGTATTAGGACTTAAATACGTGACACCTTAATTTCTATTAGAGCCTGTTAACACATATTTTAATGAATATATATATAGCTCTGTCATAATTATATTTAATTAGGGTAAGTATACCTTGAATAAATGGACATTTTGAGCGCCTTTAAAATATACAAAAATATTTTTAGGGTCAATATTTATATCAGTTTACTATATTATTATTATTATTATTTATATTTATAAGGTAATTGTGTACTTATCAGTGCTGGCCTGTTATAGGTCTTATGACAGTTGGCCAGCACTATAATAAAGGAAATTGAAAATTTACATTATTATTATTAATATTACTACTAATAATATTATTTCATAGATATTAATAATATCTACCAAAAGTGACAACAGAACCCCATGTGACTTTACGTATGAATAAGTGAAAACATATTAGTATATTTTATTAAATGTCAGATTTATCCATTCGTGAGAAAATCGGGGTATACCTACGCTCTCTTGGATCAGATCTGTAATTCAGAAAGTGACTTTGATAATTCAATCCAATTTTAATAGGAATAACCTTATCTGACCGTTATAAAAGCTAATTGATCTATTTTCACATATTCATACGTCGAGCTATGTTATATGCATCTGTCATTCTTGATATATGTTATAAATACATATAAAATAACACTGATATAATATAATGTCCATCGCAGAATCTGCCTTAAGATCTGAGTTAAGGTTGACCCTAAGTACGGTGCGATCCTTTGGTAGATCCGTGGTAGATCATTTACACGCTAAACCAAATGTTTCGGGTTCGATCCCTGTGTCCAAGTGGTCAATTTTAAATATATTCGAATATGTTTCAGATAGGTTTTTTAGTAATTATAATCATTCATCCCCCCAGTTTCACTTTTTATATCTACTTAGTTGTTTAGCGTTGCTTTATCTTATATTAATAATATTGTAAAATGTTATATCATGTTAGCCACAAAAAAAAAAGTAGGTATTTGTTTTATAAAAGAATCTTCCTGTAAAAATATTATTGTAGCCTTACTTAGGACATGACACTTAAGGTGGGATGGAAGGGGATGTGCGCCCCCGAAGTGTTAGTAATTTTGCAGTTTTTATGGCAAAATATATTTTGGCCAAAATAAATAAAATATGGCTCCAGCACAAATATAAAGTTTAATTTTCTTCGCATGTTGATATCAACAGTTGTTGAAAATCTGTCATAAGTATGGTGTAAATATTCAACAAATTTTTTTTAAATGAATGTAGTTAAATTCCAGAAAACCCTTGACAGATAAAGAAATTTTGAAGTCAACATGTGAATTTTTTTATTAATTCTATGTTTGTACTGAAGGAATATTTTTTTTAATTTTGGATAAAAAAATGTTTTTCCCTAAAAACTGCAAAAAAACACTGCCTTTTTCTCGCGTGCTCTTCCGTCCTAGTTTAAAACAGGACCTCTCACACAGACTAGAGACTCTACTAACTGGGTATAACCATTGGCCTGTACACAGATTGTAAATCCGCCTGGAAGTGAATCACTCGACACTCAATCTTCCTGGCCATTGGGCCACGGAGACCGGGAAGGGGCATCCACCCAGATGATTCGTATCCCCCCTAGCAGCGCTAATTTATCAAGTTAAAATTAATGGAATAACTGCCACATTTAGTAATGATCACAAAAAACGTGGTTTTGGTTTAGTTAGCATCAGAGATGGGTCTAATACACCATTTTATGAATAGGAATCTTAATTTTACCTTCGAATCTTGAATTAAAAATTGAAATGTTGGAAGAAATGATAAAAAAAGAAGAAATATAAATACATTAGATATCTTATCCCCCGAAAAAATAGCCAAGAAAAATTAAAAATAAATTTTACGGTGCACTGCACAGAATTTCTCCCTCTTATCCTAAAATAGACATTTATACATTTGTAAATCAAGATAGTTTTATATTTTGTTGTAGAAACATCACACCAACGACCATAAACAAAATAATATGCACTGCTACTTACTATATAACATTAGGAACTAGGAACAATAATACAGACAAATTGATAAAATAGAAATATCTTTGTACATCAACGAACGTAAGAATCATATTAAATTTAAAGAGCTGTATTAAAAAGTATTTGTACTCGTATTTGATTACGTATATCTCAGTAATTTTTTGTTTTTTAAAAGTATATTTCAAATAATATATTTAATAGTACTACAACGTTACGATGATAAGTTATTTCGTATCTCAAATAGTTGAGGAGAAATTACTAAAATTGGGAAATTGCCTACAAGTAAAGTACCCTCAAAATCAGTTTAATGAGAAAATAAAAATTTCCATCTTGTTTATAATAATATAAAATGTCTAGATATAAAATTAAATCAAAATCATTAGTGTATATTTTGAAAAAAAAAAATCCCTCTTTTTAAACGACCCTTATATTTAGGGCTAGATATTTGATTCCAAAAACTCTTTGGGGAAGGGGGGAGGCCGGAATCGAGACGACAACTTTTTTTTGTTTCAGATCATGAAACGTCGACATTTATCCAAATCTTAAGCTTCATTTTTTGACGATCGCAATACCTCTCTCTCCGAGGTCTCAATATAAATTAAAACTGTGTCACCTTACTAGAAAACGACCGACGAATCTCTCTAAAGACTGGGGTAAGGAGACGATATACCTCCATCTTCACGTGCTAGACTGGTCGTCAGCTGACAGGTGGCGTTTTACGGGACGTGAAGACCTGTTGCTGTCGTCAACTATCGCGCCAAAGAATGTCAAACCTGTTGCCACGGAGGACATTTGTGCACTTGGAGTAAAGGGAGACCACCAAAAGGGCAAGCTAGGAGATGAAGGTATTATGGGGTACAAATCCTCACAAACACAATGTCAATGATATTTTAATTCTTCTTGTAAACACTTCTAATCTAAGAATCAAATAGCCGAAGCTATTAAGTATGCATTTAGTAAGGGATCACCCCACACAGATATCATATTCTGAAAATTGAAAAATGACACCTAGACACGGGAATTGAACACGGGACTTTTGGCTTGGTAGAGCCTAGTTAGAGCAGTGGCGTACTAAGCCAAAGGTCCCGGGTTCGATTTCCATATCCAGGTGTTAATTTTTCAATTTTAAGAATCCGACTTCTAATTTAACTATGCCATAATTTTTGGCTGTTATTTAATTTAGTGGTTGTTTAGTTAAGAACTTTTAGGGGGATTTATCTATTTAGTTTTAATTGTTATAATTATTGTTGGGTAGTTTTAAACCGATGCCCAATTTTTAAGGATCATGATAAATATATTTTTAATACATTATACAAAATAATTGAACTAATTTCCTGAAGTAGTCTTAAAAAAGGTTTATAAAAAATGATATAAAATAACTAAGATGTTAAAGGATTTTATTAATTAAACTATTTAAGCTTGTAGAGCTTACTATAAAGTCGAATAACCAACATAGGTCGTCGCATGCTCAAACGCGTCACAATCGTGCTGGATTCCGCTGACAGGGAGATCGGGGTTTGTATTCCAATCAGGTCTATTTAGTGATTTTTATACACGGTTTTCCCAAATCCCCTTAACTGCTACCTACCAATTTCCTACTCCAGTATCTTAATTAATGAATACGTAAAACTTGAACAGGTTCTAGTTCACGGTGTAGACATAAAAAGCTGAATAGTTTAAAATATTTGTTTCACAAATACAGTAGAGTCTCTGTAATCCGACTTTCGGCTGACATATCCTCATAACGTGCAATTCACATCGCTGTACAGTATCCGCATACATAATATTATTCTCCCAATACCATCGTTTCTCTGCCAGTGAGTTAGTCGCACATCTCCGTGATTATAGTCATGTTCTCACGCCGTAATGAATGTTTGTATTGTTCTCGTTCATACTGTCATTGAGTGTTGCAGTTTCCCATTAATTAAAATGTACTATGTGAGGACTCTAGTAAGTGAAAATAGGAAAACAAAGTGCTTCTTTCAATTGAAGTAAAATGTCAAGTCTTAAAAAGAATAATTACTGACAAACCCTATTTCATATCTATTCTGCACTTCTATTTACAGTAATTTGGATTTGTTTCTCTTCCCTTCCCTTGTTTCCGTATTATCCGACATTTTGGTAATCCAACCCCCTGTCAGTCCCGTTTAGGTCGGATTATTAAGAGTCTACTGTAGCACAAAATATTGAAACTAAAAATGTTTTTAGTGGTTATATTTCTACTTTTTAACAGTCCAGATTATAATATATTGTTTTTTTAGCACTGCATCAAAGCACCCGTTCGGGCCATACACATTAAATTATAAAAAGTAAATCTGCATTTTCTGGGAGAAAGATTGGTAATCCATTTAGGAGAAATTACCTTCACTACACCCAATTCTGACTCGGACCCAAATATTACCGCCATCGTCTATTACGAGAGTGACGCCTTAAACTGTTTGACCAACGAAGTGGGTTATCCGTACTTTTATTACACTAATGGATTAGGGTTGAGAGAGGTAGATCTTACTGAAAATGTAACTGAATTTTTAGGGTTGGAGAGGAGGAAAAAACCATCTTCAGTTCACTTGACCTAGATTCGAGCCCCAATTTCTCTATCACCGTCAAACCAAATTGAACGAGATTACAGGTTCCAATCGTTGAAGACTAGAAATTTATTTTTCAATAATAATGAGTCATCCACCCGAGGATTTATCCTGATATGTTAGCCATCCCTCCGGCAGGTTATTAATGCCGGTACTATCTGGTAGAAAGCTCATATCACACTATAAAAATCTTGAAAGTGAGGTATTTTCCTGTTGCCGCACTGGATTTCTAAGAGCGAGTGAGAAAGAGCTTACAAATTTTGACTAGAAAGATATTTTCACATAACTTCCAGGACATTTTTACATTCAGCAATCAATATGGGGGCCATCGGCTTGACTTCCCCTTCGAAAAGGATTGTGCTAAGAATTATCATCACCCAATAAAAATTCCTTGACATTGGTTATATTTGAACCTATAAACATCGGGCGGTGAGGGGAGCACTTTACCCCGAGACCACCGAGGTTCACTTTTCATTGGTTGAACCAACACAATACCGAGTTCAGAAACCAAACTTTGCACTTAATTATTTCTGGATGCTGCTTCTTATAATCTTTGTGTATTGTCATGATCTCAATACTGACAGGATATATGGAAAAGCTACGTTAAACTCTTTCATTGTTAAAAAGTTTGTAATAACAATAGAGTAAGTGCCGAAGGTTAAATTTGAAAAGGACCTAAAGTTAAGAAACATTAATTTGCAATTTTTACACAGGAAACTGATGTAATCTCTTGAAAACAAAGTTGACTTCTGACAATGATTTATTTTAATACATTATCGTGGTAGTAAGAATTCCGCTGCTTTTTTTTTTTTTTAGAAATAGATCAATACTTTGATGCAGCTTCATTTAAAATAGTTTTATGAATATGCGACATTATAGTTGGAACATATGAATTTATTTGAGAAAAAATACATAGATGAGTTTTTGAAAAAAAATACCATTTATAGAGCAGTACATAATAACAGGTCCAGAAATTTAACAAATAAATTTATGAGAGACATCCGATAATGTTCTAACCAATTTCATGTAAATATGTATAAGACTGAGAAGTATAATCTAGTTTCAAAAAAAAGATGGGGTTGGTTAGGGGGGTAAAATACATTAATAATTAATATAGTAATTACCAGCTTCTCTCTCAACACTTCAACTTTTTTTTGATGAAATATGAACGGAATTCAAGACGCAACTTAGTTTTTCTCAGAATGTGTACTCATGTTCTAGCTAGACTATAAGGAAGGTGATGCCGGATTAGACGTGGAAATGTGTTACGTGAAAATTGTGACTAAAGAAAGTTATATTGATATATATACAGGGTGCTCAGAAAATCATAGCCCAAACTGCACATATAGCTTCTTTGAACCAAACGTAATACAAAATTGCAAAACACTTACATCCGGAAAACTATGCTAATACTATTAAATTGTGTTCTAAGTTACGGCGTACAGCGGGGAGAGCAAATCTATCAAGCATGTTTGTACAACAAGTTGCATAGGAGTTAGGCGTGCTGCACTGTTAATGTAATAATGGCAAACACTTTCTGTAATCCAGGACCGTTAATGATGACTCTCAGAACCTATTCACATTTCTAGATAGACTGGTCTGTTGTTTACTATTAGTTGTATTTTCTGCTACCGTGCTCCAAGATGTTGAGGCTTGTAGTGCCACGTAACTTTATCCTATGCAACCTGTTGTACACGCATGCTTTCACAGCTTTGCTCTCCTGGCACTGTACACCGAAACTTTGGACACATATTTATGATATAAATATAGCTCACCGGATGTAAATGTATAGGGATTTTGTATTATTTTTGGTCAAACAAGCTACATGTGCAGTCTGGGCTGTGAATTTCCAAACACCCTGTATATTAAATTTTTCTTAGTAGGCCAATTTAATATGAGCATATAAAACACCTTTATAATATAAATGGATGTATCATTTACGATGTTAAACTCGTGATAGGGAGGTCGTGGTTCTTATACAGGAACGCTGTAACTAAGGGCTGTTTTCCTAAATGGTTTTCTACACTTCCCATAAATAAGGTTGTGATTCCCTATTCAAATATACTTTCCTCACCCACTGCTGTGGTAT
Organism: Timema douglasi; assembly: GCA_901482245.1. NCBI lineage: Eukaryota > Metazoa > Arthropoda > Insecta > Phasmatodea > Timematidae > Timema > Timema douglasi. The sequence goes on along the minus strand of CABEEJ010003412.1, from coordinate 52,888 downwards.
AATGGTCTAAGGCGTAACATTCACCATATACTTGAGTGACAATAATGGGAGGATCGAGATTTGAATCCTAGTTGGATGTACTTTAGAAGTTTTTCCACTCACCCTTTATGGGAATGACGCTTCTTCTAAATTTAGCTTTCCTCATCCATAGCACATTAGCGTATTTAGTATATATATACGTGTAACCCGAACGGGTAGTAAATCTCAGTGCTACAAAAATATAAATACCTTCCTTATTTCTACCCTATTAAGGTGTGATGGAAGGGGTCGCGAGAAAAATCCAGTGTTTTTTGGAGTTTTATGACAAACCATTATTGTTTTTCAAAAATAAATAAAATATTGCTCCAGTTCAAACATATAATTTAATTTTATTCACATGTTGAACTCAAAATTGATTAAATATCGGTCAAGGGTGTTCTAGAATATAATGACAACTTTTTATATCTTTATTTAAAAAGTTTGTTAGATAATGCTCTATGCAGATATTCAGGAACTGTGTATATCAATATGTGAATAAAATTAAATTCTATATTTGTACTAGGTGACCTGGCGGTCTAGGGGTAAGGTGTCAGACTTCTGTGCTGGCGGCCGGGGTTCGATCCTCGGTCCTGGCAAAGATTTTTCTGATTACCAAACCCTTCCTTCACCTCTGACAAGACATCTTGTGAATGTGAGGAATTCCAGGCCTTCCACCGTGGTTCGGATCCCACGTTAAACTGTAGGTCCTTCATTTCATCTCACAATCACCCTACCATTACACATTAGCGTAAGTGCGTATAGCCCGAACGGGTAGTAAGACGCGGTGCTAATAATAATAATAATATATTTGTACTAGATCAATATTTTATTTTGGCCAAAAAAAAATTGTTGGCCATAAAAACTGAAAAATACTGGATTTTTCTAGCGTCCCCTTCTATTCCACCTAAATTTAGTTAAATTAGATGGTCCAGACGAATAGTAGGACGCGGTAAGGAAAAACCCAAAGCGATTTTTGTTCCCATTAACTTCAACATTGACTATGACACCTAAAGTATACCCTGAACTATATTTACTTGTAAGTTTTTCAAAGAAAAAGGTTATTTTATTTGTTTTGAAAGCAGTCACGAAAGCCAAGCTGGCAGCACACGAAGGCCTTGTTAAATTTTTGTCGATGGAGCTCACAATACGCGGTATTATAAAAGATATTGATGTCTCCACGAGCCTCGCTGGTCTCATCGAGTTCCTCTCCAAGTAAAGTACTTGCACACTCAAGTGTTGAATGGAAACGAAAGAGAAAGTCGATATTTCGATTCAAGGAGGGATGTTCTACATTCATCAACGAATGGGGGTGCGGGGGTACAATTCAGGACAGAATAATAGTCAACGCCCGTATTTAGAGAAGATTCCTCTTTAAAGGCACGGAACTCAGAATAAAAAATATATTTATATTTTGAAAAAATCTTGGTGGAATATTTTATGAAGTTGCATAATTTAATGTAAAGCTCAAACTTTATTGAATACATCCGTATTATTTAGGAAATTCCAAGCTATCAAAAATAACTTTAATGTTATATATTTTATCAATCATTTTAACACCCTTCAGAATTAACCTCAAGAAATAATTAATTTTACTTAAAACTCACCACCAACCACTAGTAATTTTAATAAACTTGTCGTTTCTCTCAAATACAATAATTATATAACACCAAAAAAGGAATGCCAGGCCTCCACCGTGGTTCGGATTCCACGTTAAACTGTAGATCCTTCATTTCATCTCGCAATCACCCTACCGTTATACATTTGCGTAAGTGCGTATAACCCGAACGGGTAGTAAGACGAGGTGCTAATAATAATAATAATAATAATAATAATACCAAAAACACGGAAATATATTCAAATGTATGTTATATTTAATATTTATCATTTTATTTGATGATGATAATAGTGAATATAAAATAATATTACATCAGCAATATTTTTTAAGATGAATATTATTGTTATTTGCTGGGTTGTGGATTTTCAATAACTTTAGCTTTATTTACTAACAATTTTATTTCGAAACTACATAATACCGATTTAATAATTATTGTTATGTATTAAAGAATAGCTTAAATCAAACCAAAATATCTCAATATTTGTACAACTCCGTACTTAATCCATCCTCACTAAATTTCTCCACATTTTCCTATCCAAGCATACTCCCTTAGCTTAAATAATATCCATACACTGAATCATACATGGTACTTAATTTTTAAAACTACCAATGTTTCTCTTTTTCAAATTCCCCACACATTCTACCTTGATTTATTCGCTTCGACACACTATTCAAACTCATCCTCTCAACATCCCCAAAACAACGTTTATTTCACACTGACCTATTGGTTTTCCTTTCAAACTTCTTCAGCACCCATTCTTTACTCTTTCCATGCAGGTGTTTCCACGTACATTTCTTAGTTATCTCATTTCAACCGCATTCACCTTGCTCTTGTGTTTCTCCTGAAAAATTCACGCTTCGCATCCATAAAGAAATGTTGGTATTAACACAATTTTATACACTGCCATCTCTTCCTCTTTTGATACTACTTCATTCTTCGTGATAATCCACATACATCAAACTATTCTCAGAGATGTATTCGCTCATCTGTCGATTTCACCATCCAGCCTTCCATTTTTACAGAACATTCAGCCCAGTTACACAAAATCATTCACTTATTATAACACTTTTCCATTTATACTAAACTGACAACCATTTCCTGATCCGGAATTATCAAAAACGGTCGCCTTAGTTTTGAAGACATTATACAAATATCCATTCTGCCTTTCACCAAATTCAAACAATTTCAATGCATTCTGAAAGCCACTTTCATTCTAAGCCATTAATACATCATCTGCATATAACAGCACTATCATATTCACATTGTCCATTTGTACAACAACCACCTCCTCACAAGCATCCCTCATACACTTATCCATGAATACACTAAATAACCGTTGAGACATAAAAAAAAATCTTTTATTAACACCCCGTTCAATGTGTAACCATTCGTTCAAAGCTACATCCACTATATTATTATTATTATTATTATTATTACACCGCGTCTTACTACCCGTTCGGGCTATACGCACTTACGCTAATGTGTAATGATAGGGTGATTGTGAGATGAAATGGAGGACCTACAGTTTAACGTGAGATCCGAACCACGGTGGAGGCCTGGCATTCCACACATTCACAAGATGTCTTGTCAAAGGTGAAGGAAGGGTTTGGTAAACAGATAAATCTGTGCCGGGTCCGGGGATTGAACCCCGGCCGCCAGCACAGAAGTCTGACACCTTACCCCTAGACCGCCAGGTCACCTACTACATCCACTATAAAACACGCTTTATTTCCATCATAGACCACCATAATTGCATGTACTAACTTTGCATCCACAACATACTCTCTAATAATATTCCCTAGCATAGGCTATTCCTACTCACACGATCGTACGCTTTCTTCAGATCAATGAATGCCAAATAAATTGTCTTTCTTACTGCCATACATTTATCAATCACTTGTCTTAACGCAAATACCTTATCCATGCAAAATTTAATTGGCATAACACCACATTATACATTCCGAATCTTGTCCACAGTTTTTTCACTCACACTCCGGATTAAAATTCTCCCAAAAACATTTTGTCGGATATACTCAACAAACTAATAGCCCTATAGTTGTTAAATCCACTCTTACTGCCGTTATAGCAAAATAATTGCTCGTGAAATGGTACAGATTAATTTTAAAATAAATGTATTGTCTAGCATTAAACTTCAAAATATACTAAGTATTATAGTGTTTTTTTTTAAATTTTACAAAAATTCGCCGAGTTTTAGATATGACATTTTAACAAGGACTTCCATTGTAACTCTAACAAATATTCTACCAGTTTTTGATTTAATTTCAATAAAGACAACCATTATTTTGATTTAAACAAATGACCCACACACAAATACGTTAAAGTCCACACCCAACGTTTTATTTTGGATTGTAATCTTCCATAAATGTGGGTTGTTTTCCATTAGTTAAATTGGGTTGTTTCACCGCGTATTCGGTACAAAATGTGGTTTCGTCGGGGGATCTGGTTTTGGGGTATACTATAGTCAATTTACTCAACATACATACATATATATATATATATTATATATATATATATATTAGTTAAAGTCTGTTATCCTTTCAAGCAAAAACCACCATACTAATTGTTTTGAGATTTATCATATACGTAGCTGTGATCCAATTAACATAATTATAAACTAATTAAAGTTTGCCTCCAATATTTTGTTCCAAGATGGCAGCTACACTACACTTATTTTTGGTCGTTTTCTCAGCTTCCGTTTATCGTATTTTCACTTGACCTAATTTGAAATGTTCCAAGTATAGATTAAACATTGCGACCATATTTAAAGAAAATTGTGGCTATAGAAAACTAATTTTCAGGCCGTCCGGTGTTCTAGTTCCTAAACTGTGGGAAGTTTAACAATGGGAAACTGTGTCATATTAGTAATAAAATTGCAATATTTTTTGTTATTACATTTAATAATTGCTCAAATAAGTTGTTTTTTTAATTTCTGTAAAATAAATTAGCACAACAATGTCTAACATTCTAGATTAAAATATAATTTTAATATTCGGTATTATTGTAAATAAAAAAATCCGTTTGAAGAACAGGTATAGTAGCCCCATGGCTTCTTTGGTGCTGAGTGACAGCTCACAGCTGACTTCTGACAGCCAACATTTAGGCATATACCTAAATTTTGACCGTCAGAAGTGACAGATGCTAAACATATGTTTTTGCAGATCATATGGTTCAGCGTAGGAATACATAATTTGGTCTGGTAACTTTTCAAAGCATTTAGCTGTCAGCTGTGAGCTGTCAGTCAGCACCAAAGAAGTCATGGGGTTACTGTAGTTAAATAGTTCAATATAAGTTTAAGTCTATAGTCTTATTTATGTGAGCTGTGAGGTATAAATTTGTTAAATGCAAGAATTATTTTCATAAAATTAGACGAATTATGTGTATAGCCCGAACGGGTAAAAAAAAAACCTGATGGAAAAAACAGCATGAATCTAACCGTACTTGATAGCGCCCTTATATTCTATGAGGCAACTTGCACTGCACTACACTACTATATGAAAAGTAGTATCAAAACTATCTCACGGCGTCAGTTTTAAATCTAGCCAATGACACCCTTATATTCTGTGAGGCAACTTGCTTTACAAAATTGTATGAAATGTAGTATCAAAGATTATCTCACGGCGTCAGGCTTATTTGTAAATCTTAAGCAGATTATCTTGTTGACCACAATTTTGTTTCATTATCTCTAAAAACTTCTTTCCTGCCATAATCTTAATATATTCACTTTCATCTCATATTAATTTTAACATCTCACATTAATTGTAGTTAAAAATGAGTTAAGTTTCACTTTTTCATGAATCTTTTTTATGAGCTAAATAAAAATTAAAAATTTTAATCTGATGAGGAAATGTCTTCAATCTCAATTATTGGAATGCGCAATATTTTGAAATAACAAATTAGTTCCTAAGTAAACCGGGCTTACTGGACGTCTGAAAATCGTCTCATTGGTCCGATAGACACCCTTACGAGTCCGGGTCTTATACGGTTAACCGAATAACTTAGAAACGTAGTTAAGATCTTACTGATTATTAATTTGAAACAATGTTTCTGTAATAATTCTTAAATATTATTATTATTATTATTATTATTAGCACCGCGTCTTACTACTCGTTCGAATTATACGCACTTACGGTAAGGTGTGATGGTAGGGTGATAGTGAGATGAAATGGAGGACCTAAAGTTTAACGTGGAATCCGAACCACGGTGGAGGCTTGGCACTCCCTACATTCACGAGAATACATAAATAGTTGTGCTTTGTGTACTTTTTTATATATGTCACACCACATTAGTGAAACCATCCATTCTATAATTTGGGAATCGGGAAAATCTCAAGTCCATTTTCGTGAACAGGTCTTTTCTATTGATCATCACACGAACCGGGCGAACAATTTCAAGAATTATAGTTCATTTCATGAAATATAAGTTATTTGTCTATACAACAAACTTTATTAAAATTGATTTTCTGTTGTTATTATATGTTAAGAATAATAAACCAACTCTCTAGCTTAACCTAACCTTCTATTCTAAAAGGATTAAAGGTTTGAGCCAAACATTGTCTTCCTTTGTTCATTTCCTGGGACGGGCAAAAGCTCGTTCAGTTAATGAGCTGGGCAACTCCAAGCACCACTAAATCATTAACTAAACAGGTTTTTGCCCAGTCAGTGAAAATTAACAAGTGAAAAAGTCATCTCAAGAGAAGGGTAGAAATCTAATTAGTTGATGAAATGGCTAATTTCACTTTAGGAGTGTAACATTTATATTTCAAAGCAAATATGCTTTCATTTTTTTTAACAAAAAAGCAGCATATTTTATCAAATGAAATACATGTCTTGAGCTGAGTTGACTATGTAAGTGAAATGTTGTCCATGTGTCTCCAAAAACTATCCTAGGGTAAAATAAAATATTCAAATTTGAAAATTTCAGTATTTAAGTAAATGTTTGTTTCATTATTTGATTCTCGTTTTAAGTGTCATTGAACGTATTATGGTGTAAATACACAAACCAAAATAATGTATCGGTTTATTCTATGTAAAACAAATTTTGAGAAATCACTATAGATATTCGTAAACGTGAGATTAACATCGCTTAAGTTTAAGAGTATCATGTGTGGCGCATGTAGCATATATTGTAATTAAGTCTTATATGAATAATAGGTTAAACAATTATATCATGAAATTATCTCTCTTTTTTCTTTTATAAATGATCAAGATAAAATATTAATTATCGTAGTCGTATTTTATCGAAATAATATTTGGAAAATACATTATTAGAACTGATGGTGCAAATTACACTATCTATAAATACAATAAATTATCATTTACCTGGATTAGTGGCTGCTTACTAATGTATTTTTCACCCTAAAAGGTTTAATTATTTCTATGTTGATACACAGTGAGTTTTTGTATATACTTTATTGAATTAATCAATATTTTGCAATAGTTATTTTACCTCTATATATTTTTTAATAGCAACCTCAGTTATGTAAAATTCGGCTACGTTAGAGATATTAATTAAACATAATTGAATTTGTAAAATATAATTTAAATACATAAATATGTATTCTATGGGCTGATATTCAAGATTGTAAAGCTATTTAGGAATAAAATAAGTTTTCCTAATTAAAGGGAACGTATATTAAGCTTCCAATACAAGTGACCCAATTACAGCTAATAAATATTACATATTACTTTAATTTTTTTAAATTTAAATCACACACACCTATCTAGACATATGCAAGAACTTAGCGACGAAAACAACAATTTGAAGTTGACTAATGGAACTCGGACGAAAATTGACACGAAACTGTTAAAATTATTAACGAGATTCTTACAAAGAAAACATATATCAACCTTATTATTTTTCATAAAACAGTAAGTCTACACAATTAACGTGATAGATATTCACAAAATATACAAATAAACACATAATAATTATGTAACCAAACGAATAATAATAACAATAAAAGATGGCTTTGGTTCCTACCTTGTTGTCGTCATGGGCTCGCCTTGGATCACTGATGAATACGTCTGCGGTGAAGGTAAAAATTATAAATAAAAAATTTGAAGTAAAAAATTAAACTTAAATAACTTAAACAAGTTATGACCCTAAATATTAAAATAATATTTTTTTTAAAAAAAAGGTAGTGAAATGTACAAACAAATTTTGGAAAATAATTCAAATTATGCAACCCAATATCTAATGAAACGAACCCACAAACTAAGAGAGGATGTGTGTGTTTATTAAGGGTGCCCGATTTAACTGTTGAGCTGTTAATTGGGTGAAGAGGGAAGGAGGCTCGGTTCTTGTTATGAAGCTGGTAGCTGTTCTGCTCGGTGTGGCCGGTAACAAACACAACGCGAGACGACTTCGCTGGGGGTCCCTGTCTATAGAACTGGGGGTCAAGGGGTGAGATATAGAGGAAGAGGGAGGGGGAAGAAATGTGAGGGAGAGAAACTCGAGCATGTGCAGAGATACAGCCACCTGTTAGCCCTAAACCAGCGGGCGGAGCATTGTACCTTCAGCCACCCCCTTTTCCACCCCCTCACCGAACTTTCTATGAAAAAGGCTCATTTTACTGGGTCAACATGTATTAAGGAAACGTACACTTGAAAATTCTTCCTTTTTTTTTTTTTAGCACCGTGCCTTACTACCTGCTCGGGTTAAACGCATATATAATTAATATGATAATGGGTTAGGGATGAGATAGGTTGAACTTAGAGGGAGTTTACCCGCATCTGTGTGGAGATAGGGAGTAGTTAACCGTTTAGGAAAAAACCACCCTCGGTACACCCAACCGGGATCGAACTATAATATCCCCGTCATTGGCAGTTTAGTCTATTGCGAGAGCGACGCCTTAGACCATATGGCCACCAAAGGGTTTTTATTATTCTTTTACAGTACCTTAAGACTATATAGGTATAAATAGTATTTGTAGTAGTAGTAAAGTAGTAGTAATAGTAGTAGTTTTTTGTTGTATCAAGAGTACATATTAAACATTAAACATGGTCCAGCTAGGCACAATGTTCTTATCAGCTGATGCCTCATCATAAATGCCATACATATGTACATGTAGTAGTAGTAGTAGTAGTAGTATCAGTAGCATTGTGAAGTTCATAATAAATATAAAATTTGCGCCATGATTTACAATACTTTTGGGTTGTACACATATGAACCAATTAAGCTAGTGAGCTTAGGAGGGAAAATGAGGAATTTATAATAAGTGTACCCGCATTTTTGTGAAGGTAAAATGGAAAATAACCTAAGTACACCTGATCGGAATAGCGAGCCTCTATCTCCTGCAATAGTCTGTAATTTCACCTGAAAGGTAACTTTAAATTTTAAATTTACAATTTCAAGATGAACATTTTCGTGCACAGAGGTAATTAATTTTTAAATTTGTAGACCTCTGCTTTGGATATATATCGTTCAATGCTCATGACAGACAAACAAACTCTTTATTTTATTAATATTGCTTTTATTTCAACCCAGTTTTTAATCAAGCTAAAACCTGCCTCGGTGCCGTAGTTGGCTAACGCGAGAGCTGTGTGTTGATTCAGACTGTCGAGAACGAGGAGGTCGAGGTTCGAATCTCGGTCGGGTGCACTAGAGGTTTTTCTTAAATAGATTCCCCACTCTCCCTCCACGAAAATACGGTTTCATTTCCTCTAAATTTAACCTTCCCAATTGCTAATCCATTCGCGTAATTAGTACTTAAGCGTATAACCCGAATGGCTAGTAAGACGCGATGCTAAAAAAAAAATTAACGTGTAAAATTTTAAAATTATAACTTTGCCGTGCATTGATTTTTTTTTTTTTTAATTGTGGACCTCTGCATGCGGTAGATATTGCGCTATGCTCATGACAGACAGACAGACAAATTCTTCATTTTAATAATCTAGATATTAATTTGCATTCTAGGTAGTCAATCCCAAGTGGTTTCCCCATTTTCCTCCGCGTATACTCGTGTACTTTACCCTCTAAATCCGACTATTCTCATCACATCACTACTCTGGTGTAAATAAGAAGATATCCCGAACGGGTAGTATAGCTTAGCGCGCGCACACACACAAAAAAACACACACACACACAGATTGTTTCGTTGTGAACCCCACTTTGTCACAAGTAGGAAGTAGCGACCTAGTTCCGTCACGCTGGCCTCAAACCCTCCAAAAACACCCCCATATCCCCTACTCCGGAGAGAGAGAGAAAGAGAGAAGACGGTTTTTATGACACAAGAGTCGACTATTGTGTTTCTAGCTTGGGCCCCCCGATGAAGTGTAAAGGAGAATAAGCCATTTTCATTGTGCGTGCTAGCTTGGCGTCCTCAAGTGTCATGTAGGCTTGAAACACACACACAAAGTACTCCTCGTGAATTATTCAAATTTGTTTAATAGTAGTATTCTGTCAATTAAGATATTCATTTATTCATAACTTATAAATAAATTAACGTAATCGCAACCGGTGCTATTTTATTAACATTATAATAGCTACATCAGTATTTGTTAAAACATTTTTTTTTGATAACCTCGAAATAATATTAGATATTCTAAATAATAAAGTTATAAACATAAGAAGTTAAATATGCACCAATCATTAATAATTTTAGCTATTATAATTTTCTTTAATTTTTAAATATAGAAAAAAATTCTTAGAAATATTTTACTAATAAGATTATTATAAGCATCGCGTCTTACTACCCGTTCGGGCTATACGCACTTACGCTAATGTGTAATGGTAGGGTGATTGTGAGATGAAATGGAGGACGTACAGTTTAACGTGGAATACGAACCACGGTGGAGGCCTGGCATTCCCCACATTCACAAGATGTCTTGTCAGAGGTGAAGGTAGGGTTTGGTAATCAGATAAATCTGTGCCGGGACCGGGGATTGAACCCCGGACCCCTAGCACAGAAGTCCGACACCTTACCCCTAGACCACTAGGTCTACTAATAAGAGTATTATTATATTTAATATTATCACCGCGTCTTACTGCCTGTTGAGGCTATACTCATATAATATAATTATTCTAATGGGGTAGGGATGAAGAAGGAAGCATTTTAGAGGTAATCTACCAGCAGTTATATGAAAGTGGAGGGGCAAACCATTTAGGAAAAACCATCTTCAGTACACCCGACCGGGATTCAAACCTCAATCTCCACCCCATCTTCAGCAGGACAGTCTAACACGAGAGCTTAGACCGTTCTGTCACTTAAGCTAGTATTAAGATTATCAAAATGTGCATTCTATGAGTCAATTAACTATACTATTATAATACTTATGATAAAGATTTAAGATCATAGATATATTTTTAAGCACTAATTTTGGGCCCATCATAAAATTGTCTACACTAATTTTATAAACATTCAATATGGACTGTTAAATTTTATGAATGTAAAAGTATTACACAAGTGTAAAGCTTTGCATATTTTGGTTGCACCTTTGGAAAATTTCCTTTATTCAGATTCAGAAATGTTGGCAATCCTAATTACTGATGCTATTATATAGTGTTTTTTTTTACATCCATTACTGTTTTCAGCCTATGGCTTGGGTAAATCCAAATTTTTATCAATGATACATTTTCGGACATGCCAGGAATCGAGCCCGGGATCGTTAGCTCAGTATACAGACACACTATCGACTGTACTAAGGGGTTGGACTATTGTATAGTGTGAAAAACAAATAAAGAGTATTATAAAGTTGCCTCACGAAGCTGTAAATAATTATGGCAGAGCCCAGGGAATCCGTGGACCATAGTTTGAAAACCACTGCTCTAAACAGTATCTTCTTCACCCCTACCTTATAGAGTGCAAATACCTATATATATATATATATATACATCACTGTGCATCACGTCTTATTACCCTCACAGGGATTTTAAAAAACATATTTAGAGAAGATATACTGACATTTGCATGTAGGGAAAGTGGAAAACCGTAGTATAACGTCCCCCATTTTATCTCTGTGCCCGGTAGCCAACCCTAACTACAACACCGCCGCGGTACCGTAGGGAGTTACATGGTTGGGATGGACCCCGAGTGGTAGGGGTTGGAATGGGTAGTTCGTGGGGAGTGAGACTGGCGAGTTAGTCCAATTATGTACATTTATTAATCTATTCAGATGACTAAACTAATACATGAGTCACCGGGTGGATCTTCCGTGACGAGGGAGCATGCACGATAGCGGGGCTCGCAACCTATCTGTAGACCCACGTTCGACCCTCCGATGGGAGGGGGGGGGCATCAGATCACATTTTACTTCCTCCGTGGTTTAGTCAGTCGTTGCTCGATGCTGACTCTCATGCATCAGCATGGCTTCTCTTCATCTGGGGTGAAGCTCCTCCCCTACTTTTTTTTTTATCAACCAATCACTAAACAAGATGTCATTACTATTACTTAATCTTACTAATCTCGATGTCCAACAAGCCAGGAAGGTCCATCGGTCGCGCCGCGCTCGCTCGTCAACAGGATACAATATATTTGAGCTATATGCTATTCTCAGCAGGATGGCAACCCAGCACCCTTGACTTCCAAGGAAATGTAAAAGCGTGGGTTTAACCTTTTGCCAGAATAGACCTTAAAATAACTATGAGCCTACAATATATACTTTTGATTAAATTAGTTTTTGAGTCGTGTCCTAAAAAAATCATATCGATGCGAAAATATATTCTAGAATATCTTTAAATTTGTACTATATTATTATTTTTCTCTCTCCACCTTCTAAATTAAATATTGTGTATTCACATTATAAACATATATAGCTATTGGCATTAAAAAGTAAAAAATTTTAAAATATATATATACACCTCTTAATTAAAAAATATTTCTAGTTCTCTTTTAATATTTTAAACCACAAAAAAAAACTCGGCTAGCATGCCATATCCAGCTTTAGGGCCTGTAACCAAACATAATTCAGCCATTTATTGTTTTATTGATTAGACTCAGAATCTGAGTGCTGTGTATAATTTCAATTGGGGTCGCAGTAACGCCCCTGGTCACGTTCAATATGTACAGCGAGCGACAAGCCAGCAATGGGGGGCCAAAACCTACTCATCATGCAAATATGTGCCCATGTCAAACTAGCATGCATACCGTACAGTTCAATGGAAATATATCTACTAAATATAAGAGTGTCTTCTTTCAATAGAGAGAGAGAATCACTTCCGTCCAAACCAACCTATGTTGTTTTAAATGTTGGATTATTTAAAATGATTATGGATTAGGAGAGTATTACTGGAAAACAAGTTTTTTTTTAAAAAAATAGGTATATGTGTATGTGTATATGTGTGTATATATATATATATATTTAAATATGTAGACTATATATATTATATATATATGTATCTCCTCGCCCCATTGGTACACTTTAGTACATTACGTCCCAGGTGCCTCCAAAGCGTAAGTCTCACCTGTCTGTGTTATTTTAAAAGAGCTTAGTTCCATGGGTGACGTCATCTCGAGTCTATTGACACATGTAATCTTGACCATTTTTCCCCCATTCTCTAATTTTTTTTTCATTTTAACTACTTGATTTTTGCCCTATTTGATTTTTGGTTTGAATCCCCGAGAGGACGTTGTTATGTGATACTGTTTCGGGAGGAATTGTTATTTGGGAGCATTTTATACCTCCTCTTGCGTTGAAATATTGTAGGATATTGTGTATTTCCCTTTCTTTAAAATATGTTTAGATAATTTGTTTCAAAATGAGTATAAACAATGCACAAACGTAAAATCTTAGAAAATTCCTCTTGTAATAAAATGATGTATGTATAGTACTCAACTTGAATGCGAGTTGGCTCCTCGACAGCAGCACTGAAGAGGCTTACACGGGAAATGAGGAGTGAGATACCAATGCCAGAAGTTACCAATGCACATCAGTCTACCAAGAGACACCTTCACTCCATTAATAACAAGGACTGGCTGTATATTGAATGTTATTACTACCAGTAAACTCTTGTGAAACTTTTGCAAATTCAACATTTCCACACACACACACACACACACACATACACACACACACACCCCTCTCCCCACCC
>CABEEJ010003412.1:0-19044 GCA_901482245.1 Timema douglasi | reverse complement strand
ATTCTGATAGGCAAATATTTAATGTTTGAATTTAGATTATTCTTGTCGTTATTTTGCAACATGCCAGTTCTAAAAGGGCGAATATTTAGTGTTTGAACATGGAATATATTGTTGTTATTTGCTACTAATAATGGTGCCCTGGCTAATAGATTTAGGGTTAACTACGTTTGGGTAAATTTTCTGTTGTAATGCCGTCTGGCTATGTTCATAATTTTTGATGAGTCTAATTTACATTTATACGTTTATCAAGATCTTACGTTAACATTTTATTAATCTGATGAATATTTAACCTCATACTCTATAACATTGGCTTAAATTCATGGTTGTTTATGAATTTCATCTATATTTTTATACATCTTCACAACAACCATGTAAACATCGAATAGAACTGTTAAATATCTAGTTGAGCGATAGCTAATAAATATCGACTTATAATGACTTATGCTATTTCTTTTTAATTAGATATGCCCCTCCATACCCAAGGTATTTGATCTTATATTTTTCTATTGTTTATAGTGAACTTATAGGCAGGTTGCAGTCTCTTACTGCTTTATTGAGGTAGACGGCCCCTTTTGATAAACTCAGCAACAGGTGTGAGAGTTGCGAGCTTCCGTATTGGAATGTTTTGGGTAAAACATTCAAAGCCTTGAACTCCATAGCACTCGTTCCTATTGTACCCATTTTTTGTATTACCTTTTGTATTGTTTGAGCATCCTCCTCTTAAGGATGCTACATAATGTTACGTTATCACACACACACACACACCATAAGGTGTAATCGCGTCTCGCACTCCACACTCCCGTAACTTAGCACCTCAAAAACACTTACCCTAACTCTCATTTCATACATACTCACCTTAAAATATGCTTAGTAACACAAAATTTATGTACTGGTTTTGATTTTATAATAATAATTTGAAAAAAATTACTGTTTTATTGAATAAATGAGGGAATTCCAGCCGTTTTGAAATGTAATCTAATCTTCATAGAAAGGACATTCTATAAAATACAAACCTATTTTATTATTGCCAAAATAGTAATAATTATAATTATTAGCACCACATTTTACTACTCGTTCGGGTTATACGCACTTACGCTAATGTGTAATGTGTAGGGTGATTGTGAGATGAAATGGAGGACCTGCAGTTTAACGTGTGATCCGAACCACGGTGGAGGCCTGGCATTCCCCACATTCATAAGTTGTGATTAATACACGTCTTGTGAATGTGGGGGAATAACACGCCTTCACCGTGGTTCGGATCACACGTTAAACTGCAGGTGCTCCATTTCATCTCACAATCACACTACCATTACACATTAGCGTAAGTGCGTATAACCCGAACGAGTAGTAATATGTGGTGCTAATAATAATTATTATTATTATTTTGGCAATAATGAAATAGGTTTGTATTTTATAGAATGTCCTTTCTATGAAGATTAGATTGCATTTCAAAACTGTTGGAATTCCCTCATTTATTCACTAAAACAGTAATTTTTTACAAATTATTGTTATATAATCAAAACTAATACATCAAAATTTGTGTTGCTATGCATATTTTAAGGTGGGTATGTGTGAAATGGGAGGTAGGGTAAGGGTTTTAGAGGTTCTTACAGCAAAATAAATGAAATATTGCTTCAGTACAAACGTAGAGATAATTTTATACACATGTTGATATCAACAGTATTAATAATTCATCCAAACTAAAAAACGTTTTTTAAGGGGTGTCAATTTTTGTATCAGCCATAGGCACCATTGACTTTAGTTACGCCTCTGCCATTAACACGTGGGAATATTTAAGAAACTTTTTGTTTAAAATCTTCACCAAGGGAAAAATTAGTAATATATACATACACACACACTATGGAGACTTATTGGAACTGTAATTGCAAATGACAACTGGAAACAACATTTTCCTGGCATTTTATTTAGCTGTTATAATACTATTACTTTATAATAATTATATATACACCCTAAATAGTTGTTATTTAATACAATACACGCAAACTACTCCAAAACATTACAATTCAAACAGATAAGTCACTTAATAAATAAAAACCTTGCACAGAAAATAAAATTAAACTAATTAACAATAATAACCGCCAAATAGGTGGCTGTGTATTTTACTAGCCCTGTCATCCGCTTCAGTGGCCGAACGGTCTAAGGCATCACTCTATTTTTAGACTGACCTGCTTATGACGAGGAGATCGGGGTTTGAATCACAGTCGGGTCTACTGAGGGTGTTTTATCAAATGGTTTCCTACACTTCTTCCACCCGAATTCGGGTAGATTATCTCTAAAATTCTTCCTTACTCGTCATCTCTAACATGTTAGAGTAATTATTATATATACGTATAATCTGAACATGTAGTAAAAAGCGGTGATAAAAAAAACTGCTGGTTTGTTGCCAATCTCAATATTCCGGCTTGTTACTCAATACAGCCGTGCGTAGACCGTTCGGCCGCCTAAACGAGTTAAACCCGATTTTACTTCGCGACATGAAGATAGAATTTCGGGAATCTTATTCTACGGTAACAATAGTCTACGCAAAACCGTAACCAGAAATCTTATATCTCAGTAGAATGATGTTACGTTACAGGATACGACCAATACAGAATTGGAGGGAAAGTACAGTCGTTGTTAGTCTTTTACGCCAGAGAGAAGCACCTGTATTCGTATGACCACAGATAGAAACAAATATAGGAGCAGTTAATCGGGTATAAATGATGAATAATACTTAGCACCACGTCTTACTAACCGTTCGGATTATAAGCTTAAGTACTTATTACGCTAACGGGATAGGAATCGCGAAGGTTGAATATAGAGGAAGTGAACCCGCATTTTCGTGAAGGGAGAGTGGAAAACAATTTAAGAAAAACGCCCCAAGCTCACCCGACTAAGATTCTAACCTCGATATCCCCATCCTCATCATTCTAGCTCAACACGAAACTAGCGCGTTAGCTAACCACACCACCGAGGCGGGTATAGCCGGGTATCAACCGCCGAAATAAATGATTAATAAAATATCAATAATATATGGTTCTCAAACACATTTTATACTGAAACCTGCGTAGTAATATAAAGATCGAAGTATTTAGTTTGATTGTATTAACATTAAACCGAACTTCTACAGATATACCTTGCTTTTATTACGAATGGACATTTGAAACATATTTTAGAAGATACCAATTTATTTCTTGAGGTAAACATTGAAATTTTTTTAATACACTCATATTGATGTTATTTTATAGGTATTTATAATATTTATCCAAAGCTACATTTTCAGATAACATGAATTGACGAATAAATACGTGAAAGTAAATTTAGTAATTTTTTCTAGCTGTCAGATATGTCCATATGTAAATAACATATCCAAACAATCAAAAGGAATTGTCATATCTAGGTATCTAATGATGAAACATATTTTACTAGCCATATTTGCATTTAATTGCACTAATGAGATAGGAATAAAGAGGGTAGAATTTTATAGGAGAGTGATACGTATTTGAATAAAGGTAGAGAGGGAAAAAGGAGTAAAATCAGCAAAATCCTTCCTTAAAACACTTAGCCGTTATTCGAACTATGACCTCCACGTCACCAGCCCAATGAACTTGATGTTTAGTACGCGTTCCCGCCGATACGGTTTTGTGTATCCAGCTCAAGACCATAGACAAATTCTATTGATAAGGCCTGATATTGGACCAATCACGTGATACGTCTATCGACCCCAAAAATCCCAACCCACACCCCCAAGGGGGGGGGGGAGTAAGTGGTCCGTGTAGTTTAGAAGTGTCGGTGTTGTGCTTTGATTTGTTTTTCTCGTCCAAATTTCCGGCTTTGTCGTGGTGGGGTATCTTTACAATCTAAATGCATGAGAAAGGACTTCCTCGCTTCCGATGGAAATATTAAATATGCAAGATTATTCGGGACAACCTTCAAACCTTAAGGTGAGAGTGTAGGGGACTTAAACTAAGGGCAGTGATTTTTTTTCAATTTTAATAGCAATTTTGTTTTGCCAAAATGGATCAAATATTGCTTCAGTAGAAACAGAGTTTAATTTTCTTCATATGTTGATATAAAAATTTATTGAATATCTGTCAAGGGTGTCCTGGAATTGAATGATAACGTTTTTTTCTTATTTTAAAATGTTTCTTATTTAATGCCGCTATGCTCATGACAGATATTAAAGAATTGGTAAGGTCACCATGTAAAGAAAATTAAACTATATTTCTACTAAAGCACAATTTTTTTTTTTACACAGATAAATATTTTGCTATAAAAACTGTAAAAACACTCGCCTTTTCTCGGGTTCCCTACACCCCCACCTTAAAGAGCGTGAGCGAATGCAGGTGACCGTAGCCGAGTGTAAAAAAACCTTAGTTTCTCTTTAATACACCACGACTTACCGGCCGTCATGGACACCTGCGATTAATCTCGCAAATAGGGTGTGGTGGATGGAGGTAGAATTTAAAGCAACATGTATTAATCTTCTTTTTTTTTTTGTGCCACAAACTCCTTTAAGAGTCTAGTAATCATAATATCGCGTCTGACATACGTCACTCGTAGCCCGGTTTGTGGAAAGATTAGCCAGTACTAATGAACCGTTGCTCAGGATACGCCCGAATGTACTAATCGTACATCCTTTCCCTGGAGATTCTTTCCATGTCCTGATGAGATGAGGTGATGGTGATAATGAGTATGATAGTGATAGTGAGTGTAATGGTGATAGTATGATAGTGATAGTGTAGTATAATGGCGATCGTATGATAGTGATAGTGAGTATAATGGCGATCGTATGATAGTGACAGTGAGTGTAATGGTGATAGTATGATAGTGATAGTGAGTATAATGACGATCGTATGATAGTGACAGTGAGTATAATGGTGATCGTATGATAGTGACAGTGAGTATAATGGTGATAGTATGGTAGTGACAGTGAGTATAATGGTGATAGTATGGTAGTGACAGTGAGTATAATGGTGATAGTATGGTAGTGACAGTGAATATAATTGCAATAGTATTATAGTGATAGTGAGTATGAGGGTGATAGTGAGTACGAGGGTGATAGTATTATGGTGATAGTGAGTATGTGGGTGTTAGTAAGTATGAGGGTGATAGTGAGTATGAGGGTGATAGGGAGTATAATTGTGATAGTGAGTATAATGGTGATAGTATGATGGTGATAGTGCGTTTGAGGGTGATAGTTAGTATGAGGGGGATAGTATGTTGGTGATAGCGACTATGATGGTGATAGTGTGTATGAGGGTAATAGTGAGTATGAGAGTGTGGAACCAGTGGAAACATATCCGAACTTACGCCTAATTTACCAATTCCTAGTGACCATCGGGATAATTCCCCTTTCGGAAAAGATACACAAGTTACTAGACAGGAATCGAACCTCGGGACCCCTAGGCTCGTTGCTAGGTGTACTGACTACTACAACATAGAACTGGTTGACAGTCTGTGTGAAGTCTACAGACCCCACCTCAGAAAAATGTTCCTGTATGCATCAAATAAAATACATAGCATTACAAAGAAAACCAACTACATTTATCAAAATATGGAGAATACAAAATGTGATAGAGTAATATGTGTGTTTTAGGACTACTTTCTAGGGAACCCACATGTAGATAAAAATAATCATGACCGTCAAAAAAATGTATTTGAGATTTTGATTTATATTGACGTTAAATGAGCCACTGAACCCCAAAAAAAGTGTTTTTTAAAATTTATTTATTTGTTTCTGTCTTTATGTCTGAATCACGGCCTAGAGTTGAAAATATTTTACCTGTAGATCTTTAATTTGGTGTATTGGTTCTCAAAAGGTTCCCCCACCCCTCTTTTGGCGGGTTCAGGGTCAAATAAAACGTTAAGATTCATCATAATATTAATGTCGAGAATTATTTCTATTACATTAACTTCTCTATATGAGAATATGAAAACTTGTATTATTATTATTTAAAAACCTTACTACGGTACATTTACCAAAGCCTTCACTGAAATGTTTTACAGCCCCATTTGATCACCTACAACAGGCTACTGCTATTTTTAGGGATGAAAATGAACTAAAAACAAAGAGCAATCACAATAATTACCCCTTCCTCTCCATGTTTCTCTCTGCACGTGAACTTGGTTTTCAGCCGGTTCAATCGAACAGCTGCTACCCGCATATACAGAGTGGGCCATAAGTCTTGACAGAGCTAGAACTGTAGGGGGAAAATATTAGGAAAGGTGATATATATAAATATATATACGCATATCACTTCTCTACTCTCTAATTATATATATATATATACATATACATACATTTATATTATATATAGCTAGCAGCGCGTCTTACTGACCATTAGGGCTACACACACATGAATTAATTACGACCCACTTCAGTGGTCACATGGTCTAAACTTTAAGGCTCCTCTCTCGCAATAGACTAGACTAGAAATGACAGGGTATTCAGGGTTCAAACCCCGTTTGGGATTACTTAGGGTAGTATTTCCAAAATGGTTTCCACTTATCCTCCATACAAATGCGGTTACACGTCCCCTAAAATTAAACCTTACTCATCTGTAGTCCATTAGTGTAATTTGTACATAGATGTACATCTTTAACGAGTAGTAAGACACGGTGCTTAAGGTGCAGCAGAAGGGAGCTCGAGTACTTTTACAGTTTTTATAGAATTGAAATTTTTTGGCCAAAATAAATCAAATATTTCTCCAGTAGCAACATAGAGAGTAGTTTTCTGCACATGCTAATTTCAACAGATCTTGAATATCTGTAAAATGTTTCCTGGAATTTCGTCAAAACTTTTTAAATAAAGAGAAAAAGTTTTGACAAAATTCCAGGACACCCTTGACGGATATTCAAAATATGTTGATATCAGCATGGGCAGAAAAATAAAATCTATGTTGCTACTGGAGAAATATTTGATTTATTTTGGCCCAAAAAAATACAATGTTATAAAAACTGTAAGATTACTCGCGCTCCCTTCTGCCGCACCTTAAGAAATAATAATAATTACGTTAGTGTGTTAGGCATAAGGAAGATTGGTGTACCCACATTTTCGTGTAGAGAAAGGGGTTGAAAAACCATGCAAGAAAACCGGCCTCACTACACCTGACCGAGATTCTAACCGCGATCTTCCAGTCAGTAGCAGTCTAGTCTATTGCGACGTTGATGCCTTAGATCGTGCGGCCCCCGAATCAGGTCAAAGAATTACTGATGAGGTCACCATGTGAAGAAAATTAAATTATATGCTTCTACCGGAGCAATATTTGATTTATTTCAACTTAAAAAAAAGTTTTGATATAAAAACTACAAAAACACCGACATTTTCTCGCGTCCCTTACACTCCCACCTTAATATTGCCCTGTTCTCGAATTATGGTCCATCCTCTAGTTACACGCAAGGGTTCACACACACGTATACGCCACAGTAATTGGCTAGTGAGGCCTATAAAGGGTTCCCCACATCCCCCCAAAAACCACCAATGTTTAATGACAAACACATTACGCGATGAGGCTACGATACATTTAACAACCAATACCACCGAAAACATTACTTAATACTTAATATCCTCCTTAGTGGAAAAATTTCGCACTTGATTAATTCGCCGCGTCTCAATACCTGTCTAAGGTATAGCCCTACGCATATATATGTACGATAATTACTCTAACGGGGTAGGGATGAGGAAGGAATTATTTTAGAGTTAGTCTATCCTTATTAACGTTGAAGGAGAGTGGGGAAAAAATTTTTAGAAAAATCATCCTTAATAGAATCAACTGGAATTCGAACCTCGATCTCCCCATCATCAGCAGGCCAGTCTAACACAATAGTGACGTCTTAGACCGTTTTCTTATTGACTAATTACCCTATTAAGTTAAGGAAGAGGAAGTTAATAATTTAAGGGGAAAAGTACACAGATTTGTGAGAAAGTATAGAAGGAATAAAAAAGGAAAAATAATCTTGATTACACTCGTTCAGGAATCGATCTCCGTCCTTCCTGTCACCAGTAAATCAGATTAGGTTATTTTGACATTTAAAATTCTCGCTGACCAGTGCGGGTAAGTTGGCATTTGACTACGTAGGGATGTGTGTTTGGATTTTTTCCGAGGTGGGGGGTAGAAATACAAAATAGTTTTATACGTACTAGATTAAGATTACACAGTGATACCCGACTCGGTGGCGTAGTTGGCTAACGCGCTTGTCGTGTTGAGCTCGACTGCTGAGAACGGGTAGATCGAGGTTGGAACCTCGGTCGGGTGAACTGGGGGTGGTTTTTTCTAAATGGTTTTCCACTCTCCATCGACGTAAATGAGGGTTAAATTCCTCTAATTCATCCTTCCCAATTCCTAATCAATTGGCGTAGTTAGTACTTAAAGCGTATAACCCGAACGGGTAGTAAGACCCGGTGCTAAATATTATTATATTAATCCACAGTGATTATGATTATTTAAGGCCTATACAGGGTGTTTTTAAACTCTCTGTCCAAACTTAAAACACAGCATCTGCGAGAAGAAATAAGCAGAAAACCTAGTAAAAAGTTCGCAAAAGTCACAACATTTTTTGCTAAATAAGAGTTGAAGTTTGACGCAACAACGCCGGGAGTATGCGTACCTTTAAGTACGTGCGTGTACAACAAGTTGCATATCATTAGGCGGAAAGAAATTCCCGGTCACAATCAACGTGTCCGGAGGGTGAGTCCGTGTCAAATGCAACCGACGGCAGATACTGTTTTTACCGAGAGTCGACACATTATATGCAACTTGCTGTACATGCACGTACTTAGAGCTGCGTACTCTCGGCGTTGCTACGTCTAACTTCAACATGCATTTAGTATTACAGTAATAAGGGGTGACATTTCCGGACATTTTACAGGGTTTTCCTCATTCTTTATGCACACAGATGATGTGGTTCAAGATTGGACAGAGGGCTTAGAGACACCCTGTATATTTATAATGTATGCACCTAATTCAAAATTATGTATAATTAAAATAGTAAACATAAGTGGGATTATGTTCGTAGATTCAAAGATAATGATGAGTTTCATGTGGTATTAGAAATATTGTGTAAAGGTTTTAGCAGTGTCTTGTGATGGATTACTGCCAGGGTAAGCAGAGTTAGTTATAACTGAATCTGCTTTGGTGGACGCATGGTCTAAGGCGTCCCTCTCGTGTTAGACTAGACTGCCAATGACGGGGAGATTGTGGTCTCTAATCCCGATTGGGTGTACTGAGGTTCGAAATATTTTTCCACTCTTCCTCCAAGAAAATGCGTGTACACCTCCTCTAAATTCATACCTTCTTCATTCCTAGCTTATATTAAGTTTTTATACTGTAAGATCTTTCTAAAAGTGATCTTAGATTTTATTTTACTCGTGGGGGGGAGGGAGTGTATCGCCAAACTTAGAATAGTATCCAGAGATTCTAGGATTATTTTTTCCATTTACCTCTTAAAAATATATAGGCCATTATATGTTTATATTTAGATCTAAAAACTTAAAAGTTGAAGGTTTAAAAAATATAATAAACCTCTAAAGGCATGAAATAAGTTAATTTTACTCCTGGCTTCACCCATAAAGGGATGAAAATTTGGGTTACATGATAAGAACAAAATCTAAAAACGTGCTTTTAACAGACTCTCGTCAACTTGATTAACGTTGTCTCTGTCTTTTTGTCCTGGAATAATATAGACTACCTTTATTTTTTATTTTTTTATTTTTTCAGTCAACAATTTTACGTCTTCTAAAATGAGTGAGATAACACTCTTGACTAGACAAATATAGCTTGCTTGTATTTAAACCGTTCTTTAAATGTATTATTTAGAATATACTAAGAAAACTCGTATTTTAAGTTTAAAGACACATTTATCAGTGGCCACACGGAATGAGGCGTCATTCTCGTCTTTACTGGTTTGCCAGAAACGAGGGTGCTGGGTTTTGAATATTTAATGGGTGCATTGGATTGGCTTTCCAAAATTGTTTACCATTCTGCGACAGTGAAAATACCGGGACATTTAATACAAAAATACCTTTCTCGCCCTCCACCGTTTTAGTGAAATTATGCGTATAGCCCTGACGGGAAGGGCCTATTAGACAAATAAAAACAGAACAAAAATTCCATTCAAAGTTTGGTGAGCTCTACAAATAATCATGAAATAATCTAGCATTTTTTCATTGTTCTTATTATTTATTGTCCTTCACATTAGCGCAGTCAGTATCGTATTTGTCTCCTTAACTAAACGTTCTGGGTTTGACTCCCGGCATGGATGACTAATTTATCATTGGTGAAATGTGGGTTTCCATTCACAGTGGTGAATTAACGGCCAGGGGATGGATGTTGTGTCCATCCTGGATTTAAGTTAGTTTATAAGTCGTGTGCTGATAATCAGACGGTTATATGGCCCCGTGATGTAGTGGTAATTGAATCTGGCTACGAACCTAGGGGTCCCGGGTTTGATTCCCGGCTGGTACCTTGGGTATTTCTTTAAGGGGGGATTATCTTAACGGTCACCAGGGGTTGGTTAATTGGACTTAAGTTGGATTAAAAACTCCCACCTGCTCCACAACTTCATATTATCATATTATCTCATTGCAGGTACGTGTAGAGAACCTCCACAAGTGTACCCTGGGTAATACTCTGTGACAACAGAACGACTAATAGTCTACATACAGGCGACCTCCACAGGTGTACCCTGGGTAATACTCTGACAACAGAACGACTAATAGTCTACATACAGTCGACCTCCACAGGTGTACCCTGGGTAATGCTCTGTGACAACAGAACGACTAATACTTTACATACAGGTGACCTCCACAGGTGTACCCTGGGTAATACTCTGTGCCAACAGAACGATCTAATAGTCTACATACAGGTGACCTCAACAGGTGTACCCTGGGTAATACTCTGTGACAACAGAACGACTAATAGTCTACATACAGGCGACATCCACAGGTGTACCCTGGGGAATGCTCTGTGACAACAGAACGACTAATAGTCTACATACAGGCAACCGACCTAAATGTCATGTCCCTCCCGGTCAGAAATGCTAAAAAAAAAAATCGGTCCAACCACCCTTAGTAGACCTGACCAAAATTAGAGACCCGATCCTCCAGTCTTCACTAGTCCATTCTAACATCAGAGTGACGCCTTAGACCATTCGGCCACTGAAACAAGTTCTAGCATTATTTTAAGAAATAATAATATGTCAAATATAATTCACATCATTGTTTCAGACGAAACTTTACTTATCAAATGGAAACCTGAATTTAAAAGAAACTTATCAACTTAATTAATAAGAGTTTAAATTTCTAAGGACCCAAATCGGTGGTCAAACACACCACAAATGTCAGGCTCATTTAGTTTGTTTTGGGATTCGAAACCCGGTTAGTTTTAATGATGGTGTATTTTTTCTTCAATATTTACCCACTTCTCCAAATGTGAGTACATTTCTTCTCAATTATATCTACTCCATTATCATGATTAAAATTGAATAACCCGCTTCAGTGTTCGAATGATTTAAGGAAATATACTGGAATGCCAATGACGGAGATATTGGGGTTCAATCCTGGTCGGGTGTACTGAGGGTTTTTACCTAAATGTTTCTCCACTGTCTACAAGAAAATGTGGGTACACTTTATCTAAATTCAACCTTTTTAATCCCTAACATATTAAAGTAATTAGTACATATACTATACAGTATACTATATAGTATACTAGCTGGTAATAAGACGTGGTATTAAAAAAAGTTAATAGCCTGTGTGGGTAGTAAGACGTGGGGCAAAAAGCAAAACTAAGTATTTTAATTAAACGTTATTAACTTGACTTTATACAAAGTATTTCATATGGAAACATAATATTCTGTTTGATGTTGACTACAGATTAAAACTAAACCAAAGTGTTTCCATAAATTCTTTCCCTCATTTCCTTTTGGTTCATCTGTACTATTCTATTAATGACTTCCATTACCATTACATTATCAAATAAAACATTGTTTTTTTAAAAATATTTTTCTCTATAATGTATTTTGAATCGTTTGAAGTTGTCGTTTTTTGTTTTGTTTTTTTTGTTTTTTTCAAAAACCTCACAGATTATTATATTTACTGTATACTCTCTCTGAACAATAATTCCTTAGCCACTTCTGTAACTGTAAACCTTTCACGCTTGTAGCTTTCAACTTTATTTATAGTTTTTTTTTTAATCCAGCCCAAAATTTCAAGTAGGAAAAGTTGTTGGTGAACCACAACCACAAAGCTGGGGGGAGGGGCTGTTAACATTTTCTCATGAGGGTTTTTTTCGCTCCGAAAAGTAATAACGAAATAGACGAAACGCAATTCTAGAAGTTATTACTTATAATCAGCTTACGTTAGCTTGGTATTAGGTAATGCGTTCTTTTCTAACTTTCTGAAACCTTAAGAGATTTTTTTTTCATGTTTTATTAAATATATACTCTTATATTTGGTATCATTAGGCTTGTAATTTTTTTTAGAGGTCGCACAGGACCATTTCTCAGTTAAATACAGTCTTAACTTCTTTCGTTATTATTTATTTAATCTTTGATGTTAAAGATGGTTGAAGGGGGAAAACATTAGAGAAAGAAAATTGACACTTTAAGACCCAAGTCAAAAGAAACATAAAATTTACAGGCAAACACAAAACAAGGAAATGAAAGTAAATACAAATATAAGCAAAAGTGATTAATCTAATCATAATTATTAAGTTCAGTATTTTGTGAATGTGAGGAATGCTAGGCCTCCACCGTGGTTCGGATTCCACGTTAAACTTTAGGTCCTTCATTTCATCTCACAATCACCCTACCATTACACATGTAAGTGCGTATAACCCGAACGGGTAGTAAGACGCGGTGCTAATAATAATAATAAGTTCAGTATTTAATCTGTGTGATGATGAGATGAGAAAGGAAGCATTATATAGAAAGATATTGGGAAACCAATTAATAAAAAACATCCTCAAAAGACACGACATGGATTCGATCCCCAATCTCCCCGTCATCAGAAGGGCAATCTAATATGAGAATTACACCTTAGACCGTTCGGTCACTGAAGCGGGTAAAATTTTAAATAATATGTTAAATCATTATTCTTGAATTGCATAAGAATATAGTATATATTTTATTCTTATATTTTTAGCGCTGCATCTTACTACCCATTCGGGTTACACGCCTATGTACTAATCACACTAATTTCTTATGGATTAGCAAGGCTTAGTTGAGATGAAACACACCCGCATTTGCATGGAAGGAGATTGGGGAAAACATTCAGGAAAAATAACTCTCAATGCATCCGACTGAGATCGAACCCCAATCTACCCTTCTTCGGCCGACCAGTCCAATACCAGAGTAGCGCGTTAGACCACGCGGCCACCGAAGAGGATAGTATATATATATATATATATATTGAAAATGTTAAATTAACTAATAAAGGTGCATGGAACAAATATTTATCCATATTAAAATCTTTCCTTAGTTTTGAAATAGTCCTTTGCTCCTTAGGTTGATGTTTCAGCGGAATCGCAGCATTATCAGAATACACTAATCGTTGAAGAAAGATGTTAACTTCATAACATTGTCAATGTAAATAATATATTCTTATATATTTCAAAAATAATAATACAGTATTTCATTTTAAATATTAATATTTTAAGGTTTTTTATATCCAAACTAATTGTTTATTTAATTTTACCAGTGTGTTTTTATTACTCTTCCTCTCTTTTAAATGTTAGTTGCTAATATATACAACTATTCAACACATCCTAAATATTTCAATCTAATAAATATAACCAAGTAATCTAACTCTCTAATATCTTATTTTTTTTAAATGATTATTACTTTCAATCAATCGGGGGTTTTGGGATAAAGTTCTCGCCTCAGACCCAGCTGATTTCGACGGATTTTTTCTTGAGTGATAAAAATCCGTAGCACAATTTCCTTCGGAAGTGGGAAGTGAACACGTGGTCTGATATCAGTTATGGTGTGTAAGATAACCCTGGAAGTGATGTGACAATACCTTTGATGGCAAAATTGTTGGTTCCTTTCGTGGTAGCTGGTGGAAGTTCAGTGCGGAAAGAAACTATTAACTACCACACTTCTTCTTTAACTCCCCTAGTAAATGAAGTATCTACCAGATGGTGCAGGTAGCATTAACCTGACGGAGGGCTAAGTGCTTAACCTGCTCTGGATGGATAGAACTCATGTCAAACCAGCCTTCGGGTTGTTTACTTAAAAAGAATAATTATTTTAAACAAATATTTTTGTATACTTTCTCTTTCAATTCGACTGGTTTTACAAAAATTATATATATATATATATATATATATATTAATATTAATAACTTATAATAACAATATTTAATAGAACCTTAAACATAGTTGTTGTAATTCAACAAACAAGCTATATTCTTAATCGAGTCCTTCTTAAATAAAGATTTAATATAAAATGTTGACTAATAGGAAATATACCCTCACCAGAGTGGAGAGAGGATGAGAAAACCATAGGGATAAATCACGTTTGGAAAACAACCCCTAATGCAACCAGCCCGAGATTTGAACCTTGAACTCTCTATCGTCAGTTCCTTTAGACAGTTGGTCAGTGCTTTAGCAAAATTAAAATAAATTGAAATATAGCTATTATAATAGAATAATATAAAAATTATTGTAAGTATTACAATAATTTTAATAATATATTGAGATACTATACAAATACATCATCATTTTTCGCACAAAACCATACATTAATAATTATATTTAATATCTCTAAAAAAAACTATGTCAAGTAAAATTAATGACCTAATTATTTTTTTTTAATGACGCGATTTCTTTTACGTTCTTTAAATTTTCTATGTGAGCTGATATTATATTATTTATGTTATTGAATTGCGTAGTTCTACCAATCAAGTTTTATGTTACTTCTCTCCATGACAGGTTTAAAAAGTATTGCGTTACATCAATCACATATTTTAATATTTAAAAAAAAACAGATCTGCGCGCATTAAACCAAGAAAAATCCATCAGCTATTCTCAAACCGTTATTCCATTAACTTCAACGAGAATGATTAATTATAAAGCTATAAATTTAACAAATGGTTTTCCCAGTAGTTTATTCATAAAGATAAATAGAATAATTACCTTCATCTTTCGGGTAGGATTAGAAAGAGTTTGTGCAACTCATTCCTTGAAAGGTGGTCTTAAAATAAAAAATATTGTTATTGCCATTGTTATTATTACTATTATTATTATTATTATTGAGACTGGTTTTTGAATATTAAATAAAATATAAAATTTAATAGATTTAAGGAACTAAATTAAGTATTAGAATTATGTTAGTTGTATGAATATACTTAAAGAAATGAAATGTATTTATTATATATTTACACTATTACATGTATGTGGATTACCAAATCCCTCCTTCACCTCTGACAAGACATCTTGTGAATGTGGGGGATGCCAGGCCTCCACCGTGGTTCGGATTCCACGTTAAACTGTAGGTCCTTCATTTCATCTCACAATCACCCTACCATTACACATTAGCGTAAGTGCGTATAATCCGAACGGGTAGTAAGACGCGGTGCTAATAATAATAATAATAATAATAATAATAATAATACATGTATGTTTGACATTTATGGTGAGGCACCAGCTGACAAGTACATTGTGCTTAGCTGGACCATGTTTAATGATTAAAAATATGTACTCCTGATACAATTTAAAAAATAGGATTAGTAGCAATAGTAGTAGTAAAATTATCTAATTCAAGTACTGTTGCTCAGTGACTTGAGCAATCTAACTTTAATAAACATATTTAGAAGGATGAATTTAAAGTATGTACCCCAAAACTTCTTAAGGGTGTGACGAAAGTTTTGAATTATTTTTTATATATTTTTTTTTACTTTTTGTTTGATCTTGATCAACACCCTTTTATATATATATAAAAAATTAATATTGTTTGGGACTGCCCTAAATTGGGGTGTTTGTTTAAATTTACATTATAAGTGTTGAAAGCTTACAAGTGACAGAACTGGTGTAATTAGTTTATTTTTATTGGTCAATAAACAATAGGACGAAAGAGCGGACAACTCGAAACAATGTTTCAGTATTGTTCTTGGCAACCAGGCTAATTTGTAGCATATATGATTCTGTTTTAGAGCTTTCTGGGCTGACCAAATAATATATATATATATATATATACACTAAGGGGTCACTATTCCCGTTTGTAGGGCTGCGCGGGATATAACCCTGGGTCATTGGGTACTTGTACTGGAGGGTAACCGTCGTGCCCAAAGTACCGTGGTTCGTATCCGTGTAGGACCACTGAGTGTGTCAGTCAGGCCATCGGTTAAGCATTTCTTTACCAAACCAGTTCTGTCACAGGCTCCTAAGTAAATTATTTTTATCTTTTTTTTGTAAACTTCTTAAAACATCACATTTTCTAGTAGTTAGGGCTGGTCTTATGACTACCAGATAAATATTACTATTGGGAGGTTAAAGTTATCTACCAGATAAAAGTTATCAGCCACTTTAATGTTTTACACGTCGTATGAACTGAACTTATCTGCCAGATATATATGTAGGATAAATATTTTTTTTATTCAGAGCATGCAAGGTCGGTACTGTTTTTACTGGTGCGCACATGCGTATAAGCACTGCTGTTAGCGCTACAACCTAGTGAGTGGTGAAAACGCTCAACGTTTGATAAATAATGGCGGCTAAACGAGTGCGAGGAAACAGATGTCGTGATGGAGTACGACTGCTAGACCCCCGTGGGCCACCCCTGTTTTTAAATTAGGGGTGGGGGATAGCTTAGCAGCATGGAGTGTCCGCAATCTGGATTTCTCCCTGCAAATTAAAAGTCTCATGTTCTCAATCAGGACTGTTCGAAATCAGGAGGCCACCAAAAATATTTACTCGAATCCCAATAAAGCGGTGTTTAGTCTGCGAATGGTATCAAAGCAGTTGACACGCGAGTGGTCCATTCTTGGGAATAAATTCCTGAGAACATCTCGAATACTTTTTCCCGTTTAATTTTACAAAGAAAACCACTCAAGATGCTAAATAATTAATTCAGGAATAAAGACCCTTGACACCGATACCCCAATTGACTTTAAATAGATAATAGAAACAATAGCATTAACACTCGCTTCAGTGGAAGAACGATCTAAAGCGTCAGTCACATGTTTTACTTGCCTGTTGATGATAGGTGGATCGGGTTTTGAATCCCGGTCGGATCTGAGAGGCCTTTCCCTCAAATTGTTTCCCACTCTCCTTCCACGGATAGGTAAGTAGATTATCTCTAAAATGATTCCTTCCTCATCCTTACCCTCATTAGAGTAATTATAATTTATGAGTGTAACCTGGATGGTTAGTAAGACGCGGTGATAGTAATGGTATCCAAGCTATATGTCTAAAGTATAGTTGCAGTTCAAATCTGGCCTTGGCCCGATTAAGGGAGCTAGACTTTACTCGGCGGTTTTCTGCACTTCATTGTGTTTAACGTGCACTTTCTAAAAAAAAAAATTATCTCAGCACACGACTTATAGATTAACTTAAATCTAGAACAGAAACAACATCCAAGCCTCAGCCGTTAATTCATCACTGGTAAAAATGTAAACCCATGGTTTATCAATAATAAATTATTCGGAAATTCCGGTAATCGAACCCGTGACCTTTAACTCACTCTGCACTTCAGTGGTAAATATTAGTGATCCTATTTAGCTACTTGTTAACAGGTATATTTTATTCTGCAATTTGAATGCAACCCTTTTAATGAGTGTAGCAGTATACCTTAAGAACATTATGTCGGAGACCTGGCGGTAAGGTGTCAGTCTTCTATGCTGGCGGCCGGGGTCCAATCCTCAGTCCCGGCACAGATTTATCTGATTACCAAACCCTTCCTCCACCTCTGACAAGACATCTTGTGAATGTGGGGAATGCCAGGCCTCCACCGTGGTTCGGATTCCACGTTAAACTGTAGGTCCTCCATTTCATCTCACAATCACCCTACCATTACACATTAGAGTAAGTGCGTACAACCCGAACGGGTAGTGAGACGCGGTGCTAATAATAAAAAATTATGTCAAAAGTCTAATTTTAAGATCCAGCTCACGCATTCAACACGCATTCAGTGCTCCGGGTCATAGTTAACCGGCCTCGCGGTGTAGTTGTCTGAGGCCCTAGGGGCTGACCGTGAGTTCGCGGTTTCGATTCCCATCTATTACCAGGGAATTTTATCTAAAGGGAATTAATTCCCAAGGTCACCAGATTCTGGATAGTTAGGTTTAATTTAGGTTAAGATCTTCACTGACTTCACCCCGTCATAATCAATATATTCATCCTCTCTCCTCATCAGGATATTGTAAGAGATTCTACGAAAAGGGTCTTAAGATTAGTACATTCGGGCGTCCCCTGGGCAACTGTTCATTAGTACTAGCTAATCTTCTCACAATCTAAGCTACAAATTGATGTGGCTCGAATACGCCATTATTATTTCTCTCTTTTAGCGCCGTGTCTTACTACCCGCTCGTGTTATGCGCTTATGTACGATTTACGCTAATGATTTTAGGGATTAGGAAGTTAATGTTTAGAGATCGTAGAGGAAGAGTGGAAAACCGTTTTAGAAAAACCAACCTCAGTGCACCCGACCGAGATTCGAACACCGATCTACCCGTCATCGGCAGTCTAGTATATTGCAATAGTGGCGCGTTAGACCACGCGGCCACCGGAATGGGTGTTATTATTACTATTATTATCATCATCATAATTGTACTTCACTTATTATAAGCTCTTATTAAAATTATATTTGTTTTTGAACAGGGGGTAAGGGGCTAATTCCCCCTTTTGCAACAACCCCTAGCTCCACTTTCCTGGAATTGAACTAAGCACAGATAGATTCATGCCTTTATTAGGAAGCAACCTGATTCCATACAGAGCCCCCCGACTGTCAATTTTCGACTAAAATATTTCTATGATGACATGAAAGACATATATGAAAAATACATCCATTATGTTATCTCCTACTAAATATAAAAGCCTTCTTGTTTGA
>CABEEJ010003411.1:28695-83061 GCA_901482245.1 Timema douglasi | reverse complement strand
TATATATATATATATAACTATTTAATCAATTTGACGGAGGGAGAACTAGGACTTATATCTACTTTGCTGGAGACTACGATGTGTAAGACATAGGTCTCTCCCCCTCATCATACCGTAGATGAAGCCTCATCTGGCACTTTAAGTATTTATAAGCTAGAATATGGTTTAAATTCGTAACACCTCTTTAACTATGTCCATAAGACAGTTTTTTTTTGTGTCAGACTATTTCACTTTCTATGTCCTCTCATAAGTTTTAGTGTCAGGTTGTCTGACTTTACTTTCTATGTCCTTAAGGCGTAGTTTTGAATGTTAGTCTTAAAGATCTTTCTCTATGTCCATCAGACATAGTTTTTTGTTTCTTAAAATTATGATACGTTTTCCTATGCTCATATGGCGTAGTTTAGAATAAAGGGTTTAATACTCTACTTTTTATGTTCATATGACTTTAGTTGCTATATCAGAGTGTTTTATTTCTTTTTATAAGTCCTTAAGACATAGTTTTATATATTAGGGAATAATAATCACTTCCTAAACGGTATGACTATGTTTAGGATATATTTATGGTGGATAACAATTTATCTATCGTTTTATTCAATGACCTAGTTAGGTCAGTGACGGATATCAGTTTCTATTATTTCCTTTTTGACGTATCTATTTACGGTGTGCAACCTGTGGGGAATTCTACTAGTTCGTAGTAGTGGCCCGCGGGGATAGTACATAGTCTCCGGCCCCTTAAGGTGCCATTTGTATTAAATGAAACCAATATTGTTTGTACTATTTATTGTGTGCCCAAGTTATGGTAGACATATAAATATACTATTAAATTTCCAGGCAGTACTTATTAGGAATTGACCGGCCATAATATGCTAACCGTGGGGAATCCTAATAGCTCATCATGTATTATTTAGAATATGCTAGTTCCTCTTGAAGGAGATAATTCTTAGATTTTCGTAACTCTCTACGGAACTACCTCAAGCTACATTACCCCCATGGCTTCTTTGGTGCTGACTGACAGCTCACAGCTGACTTATGACAGTCAAAATTTAAGTATATACCTAAATTTTGACCGTCAGAAGTGACAGCTTCTAAATACATGTTTTTGCAGATCATATGGCTCGGCGTAGGGATACATAATTTGGTCTGGTAGATTTTCAAAGCTTTTAGCTGTCAGCTGTGAGCTGTCAGTCAGCACCAAAGAAGCCATGTGGCTACTGTAGCTAGCTTATATAACTATCCTCATAGTAACTATATAAAATTAGGATTAAGTACGCCTTGTTTACCTTCACCGTAATTTCACTATTATTCATGAATAGACCTCTCAGGTCTTAGTGTGAGATTAGCTAGGTTGGATTGTCTTTATGTATTATGTCTTAAACTCAAATTAATATTTGTTGCCAAATGTTAACTGCCGCTATGCTGAGGCGGACGCTCCTTCGTATGAGAATGAGCATTTATCCTTATTTTCAGAGCTACTAAACTATATTTTCAATCCTACTTCCAATAGTTCTTTGTCATCAAGGTGTTTATTATCATTCCTACCTATCGGTAAGTATACGAAAATGATAAATGAGTAAAGTTATCTTTAATAACAATGAACTGTTTGATCCAATATTAATTTAAAAAGCTTGTAAATCTATTGACCTTTTTAATTTAAATAAACTTATTTGTCCTAACGCAGATCAAGATATAATATTTAACTTAAATCATTAGAGAAAATTACCCGCCTCGGTGGCGTAGTTGGCTAACGCACTTGTCGTGTTGAGCTTGACTGCTGAGGATGGGGAGATCGAGCTTCGAATCTCGGTTGTGTGAACTGGGCGTGGTTTTTCCTAAAATGGTTTTTCACTCTCCCTCCACGCAAATGCGGGTTTGCTTCCTCTAATTCAACCTTCCCAATTCCTAATCCATTATAGTAATTAGTATTTAGAGCGTATAACCCGAACTGGTAGTAAGACAAGGTGCTAAATACTATTATTATTAGAGAAAATTTTGAAAAAATTGATATTTTTTGTTCCCCTCAATAAACTACCCTTAAATTAAGGGTTAGATATTTAATTACAAAAATCCCTCGTGAGGGACCTTATTAAAACCCTAGATATCAAGTTTTAGTCCACTCGGTAACATTGTTTTGACTCTATATCAATGTAAAGACAGACAGACTTCAAAATCTCCAGCTGTTTTTTTTTTACAATCACAATACTGTATCTAATAGGTGTAAAGAGAATTTAAAAAAAACGGAACCCACATTTGTGGACAGGTGGACTAAAGTATAAAACTCGATGAATACGTTGAAGTTTAAATTCTTCCAATGTGTATTTAAGCTAGTTTTCTTTAATTTATTCCTTTATAAAAATTAGGGTTAATATCCTTTAATCTCTACCTTTATAATTTGTCCGAAGAAAATGTGATAACCAGGGGACTGGAACATTTACCACACCTATAGATCTATCACACACGAGTGGTAAAGTGTGTTTCTCAAAATTAATAAAGAAAAAAGTCGACTTTACTTTTGCAGAAACAAGATGTATTGTTGATTTTATCTCCTACATATAATGAAAATTAAGTGTAGATTCATATTAAGTTAACAAATGATTATAAATAACCATCCAAAGAAACACATGCATCATTAGAATATTATATTTTAATGATATTAACCAACACAACATTTTCCATTGTTGTTATTTTACTTTGTTTAGGGATAAAAGGACACGAGTCTTTTTACTTTGACACACAAAAAAAGGAAATAAAAGCTTCCACTGTCACGCAAATCAATTAATCTCTCATCCGTAGCCCTTTCGCTTAGCGAGCACTTTCTGTATATTTGTTTGAAATGCAAACTAACTACTTTGTTGTGTAGATTAATTAATAGCCTACCCTTGTAACAATATTACAGAGTATACAGGGAAACCATTAAGTCGATTGGATACGTCAGAGTATGTTTATAGAATATAACCATTTTTTAGGGCCTACATGATATTTTTGATTGTTTGGCGGTTTTGGATTACATTAAACTTTAAATTGTATTTAATTGTTGTGGGATTCCTGAATGAAGAGTATATTTCAGTCTAATATTTATAGAAGGACATTTTATAAAACACAAAAAAGTTGTTTAATTTAATCCTTTTCCTTTTTTAGCATAGCGTCTTACTTACCATTGGGATTGTATAACTATGTAATAATTACACTAATTTGTTAGGGATTATGAGGGTTTCATTAAGATGTAGTGCACCTGTATTTTCTTAGAAAGAGAGAGAGCGAGAGAGAGAGAGTGGAAACAATTTAGGAGAAACCACCCCCAGTTCACCCGACCGAGATTCGAACCTCGTTCTCCACGTCCTCAGCAGTAGAGCTCAACACGACAAGCGCCTTAGCCAACTACGCCACCGAGGCGGGTAGTGTATAATATATAAAACACAATGTAATAAGTAATAGTATCGGTATTTTAATGTGTATCTATAGATGTGACTTATATTTTAATATGTTCTTAACTTTTTTAATATTATGATGGAAATTTAGTGAAGTTCACAATTCTCAATTCATTCCAAATATATGTTACTTATTCCGTTGTGTTGTATATCTTATATACTGGTTGATCTTTGGACTTTATATTAAACTCCAATTTTCAAATTCTTCTTCCACATTGAATTCTATTATCACAATTAAGAAGTTATTTCCTTACTACTTTTCATTACGTTTTTCAAAAATCTAGTTTCCTCCCCTACCCTCTGCTATTTACAGTACCGGTTCCTTAGAGCGAAGCGGGTCTTTGTTAGTTAACAACTGCATGTCCATATAGCATGTGAATAATTGTGTACTTTGTTCTATTTTAACCACGTATTACTACCCATCCTACCCACTTCAGTGGAAGAGTGACTGAACGGTCTCTAAGACTGTGGGATTCGGAAAACTGGGCAATGTCATCTGGGTGGCAAGAGGGTCATTTTTTTTAAAATGTTATAATTGTAAGGTTAGTCTAGGTTATATCAGGTTATGTTAGGTTGGATTCATTTTTACGTGTTTTATTTTGAGCAAAATTCTTATTCTTATTTATGGTTTTTGGTGCTATAAAAAAAAATTTCAAAATTTTATAACATCAATTACCTAGTCTAACTTAGTAAATATATACAGATTAAGTTTCTTATATAATGTTTTTTTTAATAACTCTAAAAATTAATATTCAAGTAAAACATATATTACGCTTTTACTCTGGTGCCCAGTTGTATTGGCGCCCAGTCGGCGGTACCCAGTTGTCCTAGACCACTAAGAATGGGGTCAGCAACTCATCAATTCCAATCGATAAAATCGATTTAGAGGTAATTTTCAGTCGATATTAAATATATATATAAATATATGCATATTTTATATATTTATATATATTTATTTATGTATATTTATTTTTAAATCCGTTTCAAAGAAACTAATATAAGTGTTAGAAACAAAATCAAAATATTTACCCTAAGAATGACCATATAGTATCTAATACTAATCTTTAACAAGATCATTCAAACCAGTAGTTGAAACCCTAGGCACTGACTTTTGAAATTTTAAGATAAAATTTTTGGGGTTAGAGGCCTAAGTAAAACGTCAATATAAATTAAAGTTAGATAATGTTCATGATTACAATACGTTCTCTTTAACGTAAAAAGAAAATGGTGTATATGGTATATACATAAGGAATCACTGAAGCGACTATCATTCTCGACTGTATATTTCTTGAGCAATTGAGAACTTGTGAAGGCTCTGCTGCTGTTTATTCTTTGATAAATGTGTTCACCTTATAACACCCGCCTACTCCGTGGGAAGTGTCAGTTTGATGGAACATTTTCTGTACGGTTCACCCTCCCCACACCCCACCACCACCCCCCACCTATCACGCTAGCTCGCTCCCTTTAGCGGGCTCATATTTGTTATCCAGCTCTCACAAATGCCGCAAGATGGATGGGATACTAAGAACAATCCTATTGGTTCCACTATTTCCTCCTTCTCTTTCTGTCAACCTACTCTTTTATTTCTGATCCACGCCAGAGGAAAAGAGATAAAGATACCAACCAAATAGCCCGGGTCCCATTTTATGACGTCATGCTTCTTCGATATATTTTAAAACACATAAAATATAATATATAATATATATATTTATTATATATAATAAATATATATATATCTAAAGTATATACATATATATAAAGTAGTATATATATATAAAAATAGTATCTATACATATATACTATTTTTTATATTTTAGGTGGTTGGTGTATTACAGGATGTTGGGTTGGTTATCATGAACCTTCTGAACTCATTGGTTGTATAGACACTTAACTTGCAAACTAACTTAACTCTATAATATATTTTACACTTTGAACACTTTAATATATTCATCAACGATAAAGAAGAAGAAGAATAGGAGGGTAATTGGATCAAAAGAGGGTAAGAGGGGGGTAAAGCCATAACTATAATGAGTTAGTATTTCAAGAACATAACTAGAAGATTCCCAAAATTCAAAAAAATTTCTGTTAGGTTTTCATTATGTCTAACACAAAATATAAAAATGAACATTTGACTTAGCTGAGGTTTAAAAATTATTTGAGTATTTGTTAGGTAATTATTAATAAATTGATTTAATTAATTAATTTAGCACCACGTTTTACCAACAGTCAGTTTATACAATTAATTACTAAATACGCTAATAGGTTAGGAATTTAGAATGTCGAAATTAGAGGAAGTGAGCTCGCATTTTCATGAAAGGAGACTGTAAAACCATTTAGGATAAAATACTCCCAGTTAACCCAACCGAAATTTGAACCTCAATCTCCCCGTCTTTCACTAAAATACACACGCTATGATTTATTTTTAATCCTTAACGTATTAATAACAGTCCAATAAGAAGATTGTTTTATAAATAAATAACTTTTAGCAGGAAAGAGGGATATGATATAACTCTTTTAATAGCTACTTTGGTGGTAAAATGCTCTGTAATTCAAAGTATCTATTTTGAAATAGACTGGACCCATAATTATAATAATATAAATTATTATTATACTAATAATTATAATAATAATAATTATTATTATTATACCAATAATTATTATAATAATAATTATTATTGTATTTTATAATAATGACTATTATTGTTATTAATATATAGTCTTTATTTGGGTGGATTTAAGGCTGGTGCCTTTCCTTACACTTAACCACTTACAATGTTCACTAAATATTTAAATGCTATTTATTTGATAATTGGAAAATAACTATAATATTGGTACATACCGAATGATAATATTAATTGCCACATAACTAATCTAAAAAATGTACATTAATGCCATATTAAAATAAAACCAATTTGGATATCACCAATAGCTATTTAAACAAACACTAGAGAAAGATAAAAAAAACTAATTAGTATACACAACCACACAAAACACATTAACATGCCATACATACCACGCATAACATATCCATGGAGATAACAAGTAATTTAATAATAAAACAATGTTGATATTAAATATATAGCGGCTATCTATTAAATAAATTGTTATACATCATAATAAGATTCATATAAACAACAATTTTACCTAACCCACACATTCTTACTGTATCACTAACTCTTTCTTCTCATCGACGATGTAGATTTAGGATCTCAATCGGTTGTACCTAAGGTGTTTTTTTTTCCTAAAATATTTTCCACTTTAACTCCAATCAAATAGAGGTACAGTTCCTCTAAATTCATCCAACTAATTCTCTAACATTTTAATGTAGTTGATGATTATGAATATAGCAATAATGTGTAATTGTGTTGAAAAAAAATACGTTAATTGGTTTATAGATATAGGTATTAAATATCATAATTGACAACCCCAGAGGAAATTATTTGAAGTCTCACTCCGTGAAAGTGAACCAATATATATATTTTTTCTAGCTCTGCCTCAGAAAATTGGACTGAACCGGATATTAAATAAACTTCCCATGTATCTTTTTATATATTTGAAGTAANTATGTGAAAATCATCTTCTAGTTATTCTACATTAATATTCTCGTCATTGGAATGGGCCTGCTATGTACAACTCACTGCCTATGAACTAATAAGGGATTTAATATGTGTTTGGGAACACTCTTTTTCAAAGCAGCCTTTCAATAAAATGATCAAAGTTAAATATAGATATTTAATGTTTCTCGTAACACATTGAAATATATTTTACTCACCCATGAACTACCTTCTACTACTTATCAGAATTAGACACGCATTTGTACACTAATTGTGTAGGGAGGAGTAAGGTATAATTTAGCAAAAATGTACCCTCCTAAGCATAGAGGGAAAGATTTGAAGAGGGTTACAGGAACTACTAGTAAAATTACTAGTAAGATTGGTCAGGATTCCCACTCTGTCTTTCCCTTACAAAAAAAAACAACACCATAATGAAACCGACACCTTGGTAATAACGTCTACTAATGTAGGTCACATTGAAACCATAAAGTGCATTGAAGGTGATCTGTTTAGTTATAAAAGCCTCAAGAGTGGTCAATCGTGATTTTTTCTTTGCACCCCGTCTTCCTATCCGTTCGGATTATGTATTAATTACGCTAATGTTTATGGGGATTTGTGACTGTGTACTTAGAGGAAAAGTACCATCATTTGCTTGGAAGGAGAGTGGAAAACTATATAGGATAAACCATCCTCGGTAGATCCGACCAATATTCGAACCTCGATCTCCCCGCCATCGGCAGACCAATCAAGTTAGATAGTAGCTTGTAAGACCACATGCCCACAAAAGGGGGTATGATTTAACTTATGAGTGTCATTTTTTAGACACTTCTGAAAATATCTAATTTGAATCTGAGTTGTATCATATATTAAGATCTGACCTGGGTTTGAATGAAGGTGAGTCTCAATTCAATTAAAAAATTTAAAAAATTGAACCAATACGCGGGAATGGAGCTCAATACCTTTGACTCAACGAACATATTTCCACACACCGTAGCGTAGTTAAAGTCCCAATCTTCTAATTTTAGATATTTACGTTCAATTAATTTTACAAACGTTAGCTTTCTTACAAGCTATGAAATAGTAGAGATATATATTTCTTTGGGCAATTACGTTTAATACCGGGGTGACCTGGTGGTCTAGGGGTAAGGGGTCAGACTTCTATGCTGGCGGCCGGGGTTCAATCCTCGGTCCCGGCACAGATTTATCTGATTACCAAACCCTTCCTTCACCTCTGACAAGACATCTTGTGAATGTGGGGAATGCCAGGACTCCACCGAGGTTCGGATTCCACGTTAAACTGTAGATCCTTCATTTCATCTCACAATCGCCCTACCATTTTACATTAGCGTAAGTGCGTATAACCCGAACGGGTAGTAAAACGCGGTGCTAGTAATAATAATGATAATTTAATATATAGGCTATTAATGACATAGTACCCACACCGGTGGACACACAGACAGACGTTTAACAGTGCTAGTTTTATATTGATGGCCTCAATTAAAGCCAAATATACAATGTTGTGGGAATCATTTTATTAACGATCCACCACTTTCATTTAATGAAAATACAATTACAATTAATTTAATACTAATGGAAACCTAAAGCTGACCCTTCCAAGTCCCTGGTGATTGTGGTATCACTAATAAATCATAATTAGGTGATGATGTCCACACATCCAACACAGACTCTGTTTTAGATTATGAGTGATGAATGTCAGTGAGCATTGTATGATACCCAGAGAGATCATGTGATAATCTGAAAGTACCAGGTTCTATTCCCGTTTCAAAGTGACATTTTTTAAAATGTACGGATGTAATACTTGAATAAGTGAATTTCATGTTTTTATCTAACTAAGATTCTTCCTAAATACATTAGATGTTATATAAAAGTGTTTGACAATTACACTCGCAATATATACCGCACAAAAAACACTATTATTATTTTTATTATTATTTAGCACCACGTCTTACTACCCGTTCGGGCTATAAGCTTTAAGTACTAATTACGATAATTTATTGACAAATTGGAAAAGTTGAATTAAAGGAAGTGAA
This sequence comes from Timema douglasi, assembly GCA_901482245.1. Taxonomy (NCBI): domain Eukaryota; kingdom Metazoa; phylum Arthropoda; class Insecta; order Phasmatodea; family Timematidae; genus Timema; species Timema douglasi. The sequence continues at coordinate 74,031 of CABEEJ010003411.1, read as the reverse complement.
CCCGCATTTGCGTGGAGGGAGAGTGGAAAACCATTTAGGAAAAACCTCTTCCAGTTCAACCGACTGAGATTCGAGCCTCGATCTCCCCGTCCTCAGCAGTTGAGCTCAACACGACAAGCGCATTAGCCAACTACGCCAACGAGGCGGGTCAAAATACACTAAAAACACACTAAAATGTTGTATTTCATAGGAACCCCTGTAAAAAAAACTACAACCAAAAACTTACTTTTCTATCAAGATTATTTACAACGGACATTTAAATGTAGATATAAAATGGATGTGGAATATTTTACAAATACAAAATAAGTTATATTAAAAAGTCCAAACACTAAAACATGGAGCCAGTTTACGTTTTAAATCAAATGAGCCCTTGTGTGAGTGACCCCATAAAACTCTATGACGTGAGTCCGAAATAGAGCTCTATCCGAGCGGCCGCCACCGTTAGTGATGAAATTGCCAACATTTGCTGACAGAGGGTGTCATGTGGTCAACACAACGAACCCTCCTTCCATTAATATATTTTTTTTAAATAGGATGAGTGGATCCATAATTATTAAATAAAAAACTAATCAAAAAACTTTGCTCATATACAGTAGCCCTATTGCTTCTTTGGTGCTGACATACAGCTCACAGCTGACAGCTAAAAGCTTTGAAAAGTTACCAGACCCAATTATGTATCCCTACGCTGAACCATATGATCTGCAAAAACATGTGTTTAGCAGCTGTCACTTCTGACAGTCAAAATGAAGGTATATACCTAAATTTTGACTGTCAGAAGTCATTTGTGAGCTGTCAGTCAGCACTAAATAAGCCATGAGCCTACTGTACTTAAGAAAGTTGTTCAGGTATACAATTTAGGAGTTGTTTAGTAATTTTCTATATTTATTTCCAGCCTTGCCCCATATACTGCCCTGTCACCAGAATGAACCACTTCGGTGGTGGTAGATTTGCGCTGAGGACAGGGATTATCGGTATGATCACTGATGGGTGTTATTTTTTTTTTCTAAATAACTTTTTTACTTTCGCCTTCCATGCGAATGTCAGTACACATACTTTAAATTCAACCTAAATTGGCCTTAACAAATTAGAGTAATTGGTAGATAGTTTTATATAAAAAAAATCGAAGTTAAACGTGATGGCAAAAAATACCCTAATGCAAGGAGAAACTATAGTTAAAATTTTTTGCATCTAATTATACTCAAATTTCGATGGCTGTAGCCCCATGGTCACCAATATTTGTTGTTAATAAGATACCCAATAATCGATTACTCTCACTAAATGTGTTTAATATATTATAGATTTAACCTCTGTCAAAATCTATGACTAAGGAGAAATACTAAACTTAAATTAAAAGATGGGCAGTTTCAAAGTCATTTAGTTAAAATTATTTTAAACATTCATTTATAGTGGCCGGCGAAATATTTTCTATGAAATTCACTTATTTTATTTTGTATCAAAGAGAATGAAGTGTGTTCAGATACCTACAATAAATATTTTCTATGAACCTCACTTATTTTATTTTGTATCAAAGAGAATGAAGTGTGTTCAGAAACCTACAATAAATATTTTCTATGAACCTCACTTATTTTATTTTGTATCAAAGAGAATGAAGTGTGTTCAGAAACCTACAATAAATATTTTCTATGAACCTCACTTATTTTATTTTGTATCAAAGAGAATGAAGTGTGTTCAGAAACCTACAATAAATATTTTCTATGAACCTCACTTATTTTATTTTGTATCAAAGAGAATGAAGTGTGTTCAGAAACCTACAATAAATATTTTCTATTAACCCCACTTATTTTATTTTGTATCAAAAAGAATGAAGTGTGTTCAGAAATCTACAATAAATATTTTCTATGAACCTCACTTATTTTATTTTGTATTAAAGACAATGAAGTGTGTTCATAAACTTACAATAAATATTATCTATGAACCTCACTTATTTATTTTGTATCAAAGAGCACGAAGTGTGTTCAGAAACCTACAATAAATATTTTCTATTAACCTCACTTATTTTATTTTTATCAAAAAGAATAAAGTGTGTTCAGAAATCTACAATAAATATTTTCTATGAACCTTATTTTATTTTGTATCAAAGAGCATGAAGTGTGTTCATAAACCTACAATAATTATTTACTATGAACCTCACTTATTTATTTTGTATCAAAGAGCTCAAAGTGTGTTTAGAAACCTACAATAAATATTATCTATGAACCTCACTTATTTATTTTGTATCAAAGAGAATGAAGTGTGTTCGGAAACCTACAATAAATATTTTCTATTAACCTAAATTATTATATTTTGTATCAAAGAAAATGAAGTGTGTTCAGAAACATACAATATATATTTTCTATTAACCTAACTTATTATATTTTGTATCAAAGAAAATGAAGTGTGTTCAGAAAAATACAATAAATATTATCTATGTTGAAATAATATTTTATTTAAATCTATTATAGTATGCACCGTTAGGCATGAGTACAAAGAGAGACGTAGGGACTGCGATAAAAATCCTGTGTTTTTGAAGATCTCATAAGACATTATTTTTTGACAAAAATAGATTAAATATTGCTTAAGTACAAATAGTATAACTTGCCTCTCGCGGTGATATCAAAAGTGTCTGAATATCTTTCAAGAACGAAGCAGATAAGGAACAAATTAAATTAAGAGAAAATATTGTCCTTAAAATTCCAGGACACATTATTTGACATATATTATGTAACTGTTGATATTACCACACTAAGAAATTTAAATTATGTTTGTACTGAAGAAAAATCTTTTTTTTTATGTCTTTCTCGCGTCCCTTACAACCCAACATAAACTAGACTGCTGGTGTGTATGAGTCTAAGCTTTTTAAACTCGTTTTAAACAAAAGGAGGTATATTTTCTAATTTTGATGATTTATTGTAGCTTTTCCATTATATATAAAAGATAGTTATGCTAAACCCACTAATTATATCCCTCTTAAACCTTGCCGTTTAAATTAGTAACTTAATAATTATTGCGTTAAAAAAACATCGACTAGTATATTTATTTTTTAACCCTGAGATAATTTTGCAAACACTTCATTCTAAACGTGGTTGTTAAAACCAACAATATATTATTCGTAAATATTTAAATGCCGATAATTCCTTGAATATAAACTTCCTCTTCCTTTAACCGTAACGAAAATGCCTGTAAGCGGATGAAATTCCGATCGTTAAACGAAACGACTTGTCTGACATGAGCTATAATTTTAACGACTGGTTAAGGGTATTTACATGAACTATTAAGAAGCTGAATTTTCTGAAAAAAAAAAAATATTCCTACGTGTTTATTGTTGCCAATAACCTTTTACGATCATTCATCAATTTTATACGTACATTAAACGATTTATCAAAAAAAGGCGAGATAGATGAATAGAGTACGAAAAATAAAAGGAACTATAAGCAAAACAATTCAAAAAATTGTAAGATAGTCTCTCTTAAGAGACAAATGTTTTATATAAAATTCATTTAATATTTTTTCTACTAGCTTTACATTAATTTATATTGATTTTAAAAGGTTTTTAAAAGATATATATAGAAAATAAAAATATACAAGGATATATAGATATTTTTATAAGTGTATAAATAAATATTTAAAAAACGTTTATTTAAATATAAGATTAAATAGTTTATTCTACAAACTCCATGGCGTCAGCCAGCAATCGAGTCCTATTGGCAAAGCGGCTGCCATCTGTTTCCTAAGATAATGCCAACTCCTGTGAATATAGGGTGTCGTGTGGTCAGCACAACAAAATATTAGGCAAATAATCTCAGTTCTACAAACCGTAGCAGCTACTTTTTCATCCAAGAATCTCCTCATTTGTTTCACGAGACTTAGTTTGACCCTGTTTCAAACACACTAATCTAACAGGAAATATGGAAACGCTGAGGATTAAACCCGGGATAGTTGGATCTGTAACCAGGAATTCTGACCACTATACCATAGAGGTGGTCACCCTTCCAACCCCCCAAATCTCCTTTTACTTATACTAAGCAAACATGTGTGATATACACTAAATTATAATATACAAGAGGTTGATATATAATTATTTCTTGTCATTCTTCTCCAGATAAATTTTATATCTTCCTTTAATATAAATATTTATATATATATATATATATAAATATTTATATATATATATATATATAAATAAATATAAATTAATTAAATAAATATAGGGTGACCTGGTGGTCTAGGGGTAAGGTGTCAGACTTCCATGCTGGCGGCCGGGGTTCAATCCCCGGTTCCGGCATAAATTTATCTGATTACCAAACCCTTCCTTCACCTCTGACAAGACATCTTGTGAATGTGGGGAATGCCAGGCCTACATCGTGGTTCGGATCCCACGTTAAATTGTAGGTCCTCCATTTCATCTCACAATCATCCTACCATTACACATTAGCGTAAGTGCGTATAACCCGAACGGTTAGTAAGACGCGGTGCTAATAATAATAATAATAATAATAAATAAATATATAAATAAATAATTATAAATATATAAATAAATATAAATATTTATATTTATAAGATGTTTATATATATATATATATTTATATATATACCAAATAATACCACGTTCTTTTGAGGAATATAAAAAATATCGTGGAATATTACAACATAGCAAGAACAAATTAAATTCAAAACAATATGATTTTTTTTAAATGGAAACACAAAATTAAGATTGAGAATAAGAGAGATTATAGCTCAATATCATAGGTGTCTACATGAATAATTGTTTCTTTATTGTTTTTATATTTATAAATATTTATAAATATTTATAAAAATGGCATTCTTTTAGTTCTATATTAAATATTTCATAAGATCTAATTTAAATCATTCTACAAGTGCGAATTATTTAAAAATTAATTTAACATGCCTCATAATAGTTTATTTTTTCTCGGCAATTTACTAACATCTGGGTATTACGAAAATGACCACTAATTAAATAGGATCTAGGAATATAGTCCACCTCATTACACCCTATCCCCATTATGAGCTATTTCTATGCAGTTCACTTCATTACACTTTATTCCTATCTTGGTCTAGTTCTATAGAGTCCACCTCATTACACCTTATCTATTTCCGGTCCATTCTAGTGTTATACTTCCATCTGCTTCTAGAACTTTCAATGGTTTCTTATAATTGATTTTCCAGTCAGTACCTAGGACATGTCGCTTGACTTTCCCATTACCGCTGCATGTCCTGCCCATCACAATCTACAAAATTTAGCTATCCTAACAATCTATTATGATGAGTACAGGCTATGTAACTCGCTATGTAACCTCCTACACTCAATGTTATCCCTATACCTTTTCAAACATATCTTCCTAAGAACGTTGTTTTCGATTATAATAGGCTCCAACCCTTTTTTAAGACAAATAACTATTCATCAATGCGTTTACCAGCCTTCTATAGTAGCTCTGGTTGACCTGGCGGTCTAGGGGTAAGGTGTAGGACTTCTATGCTGGCGGCCGGGGTTCGATCCTCGGTCCCGGCAAAGATTTATCTGATTACCAAACCCTTCCTTCACCTCTGACAAGACATCTTGTGAATGTGAGGAATGCCAGGCCTCCACCGTGGTTTGGATTCCACGTTAAACTGTAGGTCCTCCATTTCATCTCACAATCACCCTATCATTGCACATTAGCGGAAGTGTGTATAACCCGAACGGTTAGTAAGACGCGGTGCTAATAATAATAATAATATAGTAGCTCTGCCAGATCGAATCCTAGTCAGGTCAAAGATATTTAATGCTATTTAGTTCTAAATTAAAGGGAAGGTAGTATTCTTAAATCTATATAGGTATGGGTGACATGTTTTAATATGCCTTAACTTGTGTTAAAGAGCTTTAAAATCAAAGCACCGAATATCAGGATGATAAATCTAGAAGTCTCTTGATAATTTTTTGTAATTATGTTTTGATATTGTAGGAATACCAATTTTTAAAACTGATCAAGTATTGATTTGGTTCGAGCATTCCGAACACCACATATTACCTGATTTTAGGATCACTGAATTGTATATTCAAGTACAACTTTTGAGTATTAATTTATAAGCCGTTTATTACAAAGTAACCTATACAATTGACACGACTTGACTGTTCTATCATTTAGTAGATATTTATAATATCATATAATATAATAAAATGAGTTGTGATAATGGGCAAGGGAAAAGGACAGAGTTACCCACCTACCTCCAGGCTATCCTTTACTTCACAAATGAAGGTGACCTGGTGGTCTAGGGGTAATGTTTCAGACTTCTATTATGGCAGCCGGGGTTCAATCCTCGGTCCCCGGCAAAGATTTATCTGATTACCAAACCCTTCCTTCACCTCTGAGAAAACATCTTGTGAATTTGGGGAATGCCAGGCCTCCACCGTGGTTCGGATCCAACGTTAAATTTGTAGGTTCTCCATTTCATCTCACAATCACCCTACCATTTTTCACATTAGCGTAAGTGTGTATAACCCGAACGGGTAGTAAGACGTGGTGCTAATAATAATAATAATAATAATAATCATTTACTTCACAACTGACCTCACCTTTAATATTGTATTATTAGATATTTTAATATCTGATAATATATCTACTAATAGTAGTAGAACTAAATAGAAAGTTTCCCTAAACAACATTAGAAAAATAAAAGGGGTTCGACAATACATTCGCAAGTCAAACCGCTCCAATAAACATAAACTAAAATTTCTTTACCTCATATGAGCACCTGCCAACAAAAATACTACAAAATCTTACATTTAAAAAAAGATGATCTAAAATGGACATTATGTTGCCGATATCAAATTAATGCGAAATATTTTACAAATACATTTTAAGTGATATTAAAAAGTCTTAACATAAATAGAATTATTTATGTTTCAATGAAAATTTTATTAACTAACCCAACACAAGAACAACATCAAACAGTACTTACAAAAAAAAATAATTATAATACAAAAGTACTTTTACGGTTTTAATTCATATTATACATGAAAAACTTTATAAACAAAAACTAATTGATAAAAAATAATAAGGAAAGGAAGATTAAATAATATTTAGCACCGCGTCTTACTACCCGTTCAGGTTATACGCTTTAAGTACTAATTACTCTAATGGATTAGGAATTGGGAAGGTGAGGTAGTGAACCCGCATTTGCGTGGAGGGAGAGTGGAAAACCATTTAGGAAAAACCACCCCCAGTTCACCCGACCAAGATTCGAACCCCGATCTCCACGTCCTCAGCAGTCGAGCTCCCAATCGGCTTAAGTACTATTCACGCTAATGGGCTAGGTATTGGGAATGTTGATTTGAGAAGAAGTGAACCCAAATTTGCGCTGAGAGAGAGTGGAAAACCATTTAGAAAAATAAACATCTCTAATACACCTGACCGAGATTAAAACCTCGATCTCCCCATCCTTGGCAGTCTAACTCAACATGAAACTAGCGTGTTAGCTAACCACGCCACCAAGTCGGGTCAAAGAAAATTAAAAACCTAAAATAGTTTTACAATTTAATGTAAATTATACAAACAAATTATAAGTTTGCCGATTATTTGAAACTTTTATTCACAATAATTTTATTATACAAAAATAATATATAATAAATAAATTTTATTTAAATTATAGAATGAGATTATTCAGGAATAGAGAGCACCCTTCACAAAATAACTTCCCTCCCTCTTATTCTATTATTCGAGTCTCGCACAGGCCTATTGTTTTAGAAGACGGGTGTGTACGCAAAGCTTTCAAAGACAGATTTATTACGTGAACATACTAAGGCGGCATTTTGGTTTCTCCTCCTAAACTTGAATTATAGCTTGTCATTGCAGTGTTTTACTGTCAAAAACCCCCCTCCCAGCTCATTATTTGAACCTTGTGAACACTCCGTTTCAATCCCCCCAAACCAACTCCCCTAAATCCTCCCTATAAAACCATACACCCACCCTTTTACCCCATTTACATTCTTCCGACCGACGCTTTCTTGTGGCTAATCAACTTTAACAAGAAAAGACGTTCGGTTCGGGGAGTAAGCCTCCTCTTTTCCCCCCACACCCCACCCCCCAACTCCCCTCTTATTACACCAAACATGTTTGATAAGAAAGGATGCTAGTAGAATAACAATCACTTTACATAAACTATAATTCGATGCATCTTTATTTTATATAAAAATATATCAACGTTCTTAGATAATATGAAGGCGTCCTGGTACCATACTATCGACAATTTAATATATTTGGGACTTGGTTTTCTCGTTTGTGTGTGATTGAGGAGTAAAAAAAAATACTTTTTAATCGTTTTTATTGTTATGGTTGAGCTAGATTATTTAAAAAAAAATTCAAATCACACTGTATACAATCAATTTTCCATAGTAAAGATGTTTTATAATATTCAAACATATTCTATATTAGTCAAAAAATAATAACATTTTACTATTTTATTAGTTCATTTCAACGTGACCTCGTGGTCTATGAGTAAGGTGTTGGACTTCTGTGTTGGGGGTCCGCGGTTCAATCCTTGGTTCCGGCACAGATTTATCTGATTGCCAAACCCTTCCTTCACCTCTGACAAGACGTGTATTAATCACAACTTGTGAATGTGTGGAACGCCAGGCCTTCACCTTGGTTCGGATTCCACGTTAAACTGTAGGTCCTCCATTTCATCTCACAATCACCCTACCATTGCACATTAGCGTAAGTGCGTATAACCGAACAGGTAGTAAGACGCGGTGCTAATAATAATAATAATAATAATAAAAATAATAATAATAATAATAATAAGTTGGTTTCAATCATATGTTTCACAAACTGATAAGTAATTATTTTACACAGGATCAGTCATAGTAACTATAACCAATCCCCTTAGTTTAAGAACTATTACTTGAACCAGGGTTCGATTCCCGTTTCCAGATTATCATGTTTTAAATTCAATTAATGGATTTAAAAGTTGTTTTATTGATAACAATAAAATATCAATTAAAAGCAACATCTTTACGTCACAGTATTATTATTATTATTATTAGCACCGCGTCTTACTAACCGTTCGGGTTATACTCACTTATGCTAATGTGTAATGGTAGGGTAATAGTGAGATGAAATGGAGTACCTACAGTTTAACGTGGAATCCGAACCACGGTGGAGGCCTGGCATTCCTCACATTCACAAGATGTCTTTTCAGAGGTGAAGGAAGGGTTTGGTAATTCAAGGCTACCATACTGTTACATATTGCTAGAGCTACCTACCTAAGTTACACATGAAGATTCAAGGTCACCATACTATGATGTTACGTCTGGTTTGAGCCGTATTAACTACCTAAGTTACACAAGAAGATTCAAGGTCACAATACTACGACGTTACGTCTGGTTTGAGCCGTATTACCTACCTAAGTTACACAAGAAGATTCAAGGTCATCACACTACGATGTTACGTCATGTAACATCTGTATCACCAACAAAAGTTACGCTTTATACATGCAGTGGAATGATCCCTTGATTTATACATGTATAGGAATGATCCCTTAAGTTCAAAGTTTTAATACATGTATTGATCAAAATTATGTTAGAAATTTAAAATTCGGATTCCCAATACTTAATCAGCAATATTATCATAAAATAATTAACTAAGTATATTAACTCTATATCGTGTGTACACCGTTAATCACTAATGATAACTAAAGTCTTAGAGACACCAATTTAAGCTCTTCTATGGGAATTATCTTTGATCTGTGAGACATATAAATTGTTCAAAATTTTAAATCGAGTGTTTTTTATGACGCAGACTTGTTATACAATCACTGTGGAAAGTGTTGAGTTTTTAGTGTTAAATATATAATAACTAGGCTAGTTAATTGGATAGTTTAAAGTTTCGCGCTTGTTCAAAAATGAGGAAACGATACAGTGAAATGTTTCAGAAATATATGTTGAGATACTATTATTATAATTATTATTTTTATTAGCACCGCGTCTTACTACCCGTTCGGGCTATACGCACTTAAGCTCATGTTTAATGGTAGGGTGATTGTGATATGAAATGGAGGACCTACAGTTTAACGTGGAATCCGAACCACGGTGGAGGCCTGGCATTCCCCACATTCCCAAGAAGTATTGTCAGAGGTGAAGGAAGGGTTTGGTAATCAGATTAATCTGTGCCGGGACCGAGGATTGAACCCCGGCCGCCAGCATAGAAGTCTTGACACTTTACCCCTAGACCGCCAGGTCACCGAGATAATATTCGAATCTCAGCTATTACATAATAAATATTCACTCAAAATGGTTGAGTTTATATTAAATTGTATCTCAGAATAATTGATACTATCATAAATTCACTTGCATTTAAATTTATTTTAAGACAATCAGCATCATGATCATTTTCTGGCCAATGATTCAGTCTGTTTAGAAAATAAGCCTCCCCGACGTTTCCTTTATACTCGCCACCTCTCCTCTTATTCTATGACCCGGTTATCTCTTCTCTCCTTCACAATCCTTTGGTCTTCCTCTTGGCTTCCTACCCCTCCACTCGATGTCCAACATCCTCTTCGGTATCCTCTCCTCCTCCATTCTCCTCACATGACCGTACCACTCCAATCTTGACTTCTATATCATGTCCTTCACTGATTCATTCTTAAATATCCTTTTCTATCTCTAATTTCTCAGGTGACCTGGTGGTCTAGGGGTAAGCTGTCAGACTTCTGTGCTGGCGCCCGGGGTTCAATCTTCGGTCCCGGCACAGATTTATCTGATTACCAAACCCTTCCTTCACCTCTGACAAGACATCTTGTGAATGTGGGGAATGCCAGGCCTCCACCCTGGTTCGGATTCCACGTCAAACTGTAGATCCTCCATTTCATCTTATAATCACCCTACCATTACACATTAGCGTAAGTGCGTACAACCCGAACGGGTAGTAAGAAGCGGTGCTAATAATAATAATAATAATACTAATAATCTAATTTCTCATCCTTTCCATTATTTATAAATACTTGTACTGAACCAATGAATTTCCTAACCCTGGTGATATATGTATTTATGATTATAGAATTCACTTTGAGGTAGGAATAACTATCATATGATTTGAGGTTAATATTTTTCCAGTTTATATATCAAACATTACATTCCAATGCAAAAAAAAAAAAAACTTTACAGTACATGAGATCTATTTTGCTTGTTTCAAATTATAATAAAATGTTTTTCTATCTTCGTATAAAATTGTTTGTTCAATGGCCATTGTTCTCATGACAAGTATTTAAGAATTGCTATTATTATTATTATTATTATTATTATTATATTATTATTAGCACCGCGTCCTAATATCCGTTTGGGGTTATACGCACATACGCTAATGTGTAATGGTAGGGTGATTATGAGATTAAATGGAGGACCTACAGTTTAACGTGGAATCCGAACCACGGTGGAGGCCTGGCATTCCACACATTCACAAGATGTCTTGCCAGAGGTGAAGTAAGGATTTGGCAATCAGATAAATCTGTGCCGGGACTGAGGATTGAACCCCGGACCCTCAACACAGAGGTCCGATACCTTAACCATAGACTGCCAGATCACCTAAGAATTAATTTAAAGATTACAAACTGTAGGAATATAAACTGGTTAACTTGCTGCGATTCTTTACCAATAAGGTAGAAAATAAATAGATTTTAGCAAAATTTTAGGCAGTAAGGGGGTATTGTAAGATTAATAACCTACCAGCCAGATATTACGGAATATTGTGAGATTCTCTGTCGGTAAAACAATAGCTCCCTTAAACTGTTAAAGGGTGGCCTCTTCCCTTGGTGGACAGTTAGGAACATTCGTCCATGCTGGATCATTAGGACACGTCCGTGAAGTTGCCCTCTCCCCCCCCCCACCCCTTTTTAAAAATTCAAGTTTTTATGATTGCAATCGTTTTTTCTTCGTTTGTTCCGGATTGTTCCACTAAAATGTTCGTTTATTCCGTTTTGATAGGACCACAAATGATATGTTTACATTGGTGAGGGGGTGGGGGGCAAATTCACAGTAGCCCCCCAACTTGTAAATATTCAAGTTTTTGCCCAATGTAAACATAAAATTTGTTGGTATATCAAAACAGAATAAACGAAAATATTTGCGGAAAAATCCGAAACAATCTGAGAACAAACTATTGCAATCGTAAAAATTTGATTTTTTTTAAAATTGGAGGGGAGGGCAACTTTACGGACGTCACTATGACCAATGGGAATGTTTTCCTGATATTTTAAACAATATGTGTTGATTCTATTAGGAGACCCGTTACTCTTGTATCGCTGGGATTATGCCAAGGACGCTCCCGCTTCGACTCTGGGGTGTCATGTTTTGTAAATAATTTGACACCTCACGTTAGTTGCTTGGTTAGTAGCCGTGGATATAATTATTATAGTAAAAAAGAATAAGGCGTGATAGATAATAGTAGTTATATTACATAAAGGCTAAATTAATTGATATTGTGAATTTATATTAATTCTGTTGACGGCCCCTCTCACACTATCCACGACGTGTGACGCATCAAGTTAATTAATAGGAGCCAAAAAATATAATCAATAGTAATTTAAATATAGGATTTCATCAATTAATTTAATACACCAGCTGAACAATTGGTGCAAGTGCATAATAAATAAGAATTTTTATAAATGAAGTTTTATATATTTTAACCAACAACGCCGCCACTATACGATCACTACAATACTATATATTGTATAAATAAATATCCATTCCGTGTCGAACTCATTTCATTTGCGAAGCCATTACGGTCATATACAGGCTGGCCACGAAAGTGAGTGGGTTATCTGAGCTCCGTTTATGTGCGTAGCGAATGCTCAAATAGATTTTATAATTTATAAACTTAAAAAAATACTCACCTTAATTAGAAAGCTTAGCAAATTGATTCACTTAATAAGTTACATCACATACGCTCATTTTTAGCCACCTAAATCCAGTCAACCTTATTAGACCCTATCCCTATCTTTAATTAGTTCCATACAAGGTGTCCTGGTGTTCTAGGTATAAGGTGTTGGACCTCTGTTCCGGGGTTTGGGGTTCAATCCTCGGTCCGGGCAAAGATCTATCTGATTACCAAACCCTTCCTTCACCTCTGACAAGACGTGTATTAATCACAACTCGTGAAAGTGGGGAATGCCAGGCCTCCACCGTGGTTTGGATTCCACGTTAAACTGTAGGTCCTCCATTTCATCTCACATTCACCCTACCATTACACATTAGCGTAAGTGCGTATCACCCGAACGGGTAGTAAGATAATAGTTCTATCCAGTTCAACTCATTATACCCTATTTTTTTCAAGACCATTCTAGTCCATCATCCTCCCATCTTTACCTAGGTCCTCCCAATGGTTTCTTTCCTTTAGGTTTGCCGGTCAACACCTTGAACGGTGTTATAATAAATAATGTAATTAAAATAATTAGACCCAACTTTGATATAATCGATATTTTTTCCTTAAACCCACTAAGTATACTACCATAAATTTTAGGTTTAGCTTGATAATTCCAAAAGGACCTTTGATTAAACTTATTAAAACCTAGATACCAAGTTTTTTTTCCCGATCGGTTAAATGTTCTTGGATCTAATCCTATTAACAAACAGACATGGCAGAGGAAGAAAAAAAAAATGTCTGTTTTGATGGTCATGAAATGCCGATAACCATCCATATCTTGATTAAATTTTTTTTACAATAACAAAACTTTCTTCCTCCGAATAGTGTTCTAGATGGTAAGAAAATCATAAAACAATAATAATAATATTTAGCACTGCGTCTTACTACCCGTTCGGGTTATACGCTTTAAGTACTAATTACACTAATGGAATAGGAATTGGGAAGGTTGAATTAAAGGAAGTGAACCCACATTTGCGTGGAGGTAGAGTGGAAAACCATTTAGGAAAAACCACCCTCAGTTCACCCGACCGAGATTCGAACCTTGATCTCCTTGTCCTCGGCGTTCGAGCTCAACACGACAAGCGCGTTAGCCAACTACGCCACCGAGGCGGGTAAAATAATAAAAAATGTGACAATACTGACCTTGGATGTCGTACACTCACCCTCCCACTCCCGCTCATCCCCTTTCCACTTCAACCTAAAGACTCCAGATAATTATATTTTAATAACATTTCAGAGTAGAGAACTCACAGAAGGATTAAGAGTATAGCCTGTCTTTGTTCCTTGGAGAACACTGGAGTGCCAGGTAAATCCCTCGCTACTTCGTTATAACTCAATTAAGGCCCCAAGAAGACGGTAAGGTAGCGAGGTATTAAAACGTGACGTCATCATGGCTCGTCTTTCAACTCTGAAACTCTCAAATCTGGGAGAGGAACTTAATGAAACCTAAAGTCAACAGGACTGACTCTGGCAGTGATTGAAGTAGAGGCGTTCTTGTAAAGGACCCTCCCTTCCCTATTTTACCCCCCNCCCCCCCATTCACTCCACCTCTTTCATCCCCTATCTTCCTTAGTAAAAGTACGCGATAGTGGCTTTTATGCTTGCCTTTAGACGTTCAACAGGTTCATCTACCAGAGTAGGTTTTTTTTTTAAACGGGGGTATTCTTACTCGTTTGGAGATATGGGAACCTAATAATAAAAATTTATGTTTTTTTGATTGCATATAAACAACCGCAAAAATCTTATTAGTTCTTGCTATCTTGTGTAATTGTGATTTTTCTATTTTATTTAAATATATACATAATAAAATCCTTATATTTTTTTAAATGTTCTATATATTATCAATTTATAAAGTAAAATAAAATTATTGACCTCATTTGAAGACGTTACGTCACATACTAGGACTGGTGGTGAGGATAATTTCAACAAAGTGGAGAAAAGGCTATGAGCATATATTGGTAAATCCATTAGAGATTGTAATCGTAAAAGTAACAATAGCACCCTACTAGAGTCTTTGGTCAAATTATACAGCTGTCAAGAAATAAGGGTTGTTAAGCTTGATCTAGTCGTTTGAGTGCTTCTCATACACTAGTTACGTACATTAGTTTAAAGCTATAATGGAAATTCAGGGACCCAGAGTGATTTAAGCACCTTGTGTTTAATTAAAATTGAGGGGGTGAGGAAAAAAACCCCATGTAAGTGATATCTTGGAAAAATTAAGGCAAGTGCCTTTATCACAGGTATAGTATATCTACATTTTTGGGGGGAAAATCTGGTACTGCAAGTGCTAAAAATCACTGTATGGTACTATCTTAAACTATGTGTACATTGGTATTTTTTTTAGAACGAAAGGAAGATAAAAGATGTTTCTATTTTTATTTGGAATATTTTGATAGGGAGTGAATGTACTATGAATAACAAGACTAATCTATGGAGTAATTTGGTGTTTCTCAGTCATATTAGTAGTAGATATAAGTGCTGATATATTTTATAATATTTTAAATATAATATAGTTTTATTGGAATAAGGTTAATACAATATTTAGTGTAAGTTTTCATAGGACTCATACAGAAAAGTGTTTAACACGTGACACATTTGTAGAAAAATATTACATAAGAATTATAATAAAGCTTTGGCAAGGTTAAAACAAAACGGGTACTACAAGAAAGATTAACTCAGATTAATATTAACATACTTTCAAGATTTGTTGACTTACAAAAATTGTTTGAACAATCTCTTAATTAGAAGAGGCACAAAGTTCATGGAGGGTGAAAATTATGCTTCCAGAGGCTTACAAGAAATTGTATACTGCTTGAAAAAATACGCTAAGAATATAACTATGTAATACATGTAATAGTACACAGTGTCTGTGATGGTGATTAAAATTTCAAAAATATTATATTGGAATATTGGATGCTGACGGTGAAACTCCCTCCAATAGAAGTGATTAATTAAACATTTTCTGAGCCAATTATACGTACATGAATTGTGACCATTATTTTGGAGAAGTAGAAAAATGCAAGAAATTCCTAAATATTATTTTACTTTCTTCTCGGATTTTATGCATATTGTGAATCAAACATAGAAAAATGGTTTAATCTCTTTATAACGACAAAAGACGACATTTTATCAATCCAGGTCATAAATAAGTACAAAAATGAAAATTGGACCTATAGATAACGATGATGAATTAATAACATAGCTTACTATAAGATGGATTCGGTCTGTGGGGGTGGGATGGGGGTAGGAGAATAAATTTGTTACGTTTTTCAAGGAGACGCTGGATGAAGATATCCAATTTACAAGTGTGTGATACCCAAAGCGTTGCGTTGGAAGGCTAGGTCAAATCACACTTCGACATTTCTAACCAGAAGGATGTAAAAAAAAAAATCCAAAATACTAAATTCTTTAAGAAATAACACTTCTGATACCTCAAACCGATCGTGCGTTTTTTGACAGTTTAAATTCTGAACATATTACAGGTACAGTGACACAACAAGAAGATGCAATACAATAAAGGGAAGATAATTAAGTCAATATGTTTTCAAGTGTTAAGGAATAGAAGGTCGTATATGCTTTGAACAGACAAAATTAAGTGGTTTAGAATCACAAAGAATTATGTTTTATTCCTGGTAGAATATACATAATGCCACTTATCTGGTTTTTGCTGAAATGTTTATTTTACACACATTAAGACAAGTGATAATTTTATTTTATTATTTTAAAATCTCATTAGTCAAAATATTATTATTATTGTTGTTGTTGTTAGCACCACGTATTACTTACTGCCCGTTCGGACTAAGCGAAATTCACTAATGTGTAATATTATGGTTATTATGAGATGAAATGTAGGACCTACAGTTTAACGTAGGATTCGAACCACGATGAGGCCTGGCATTCCACACATTCACAAGTTGTGATTAATACACGTCTTTTCAGAGGGTGAAGGAAGGGTTTGGTAATCAGATAAATCGGTACCAGGACTCAGGACTGAACCCCGGAACCCCCAGCACAGAAGTCCAACAGCTTACCTCTAGACCACCAGGTTACCGCTCATTACTAAAATATAATATCTTTACAGATCGAAAATTATGAACAAGATGACAATTCACAGTAACAAATAATATGATCAAGAAATAAATTGCTCTGGAATTCATAACACAACGATAAACTTTGACACCCATTTAATGCAAATGTAAATCGTGTCACCTACCTGATTTTTGTTTTCACCCTCTCAGCTATCGTTATTCTATATTAGATTTATTTATTAGAAGATTGGAATTAAAGCCAGTTTGGTAAATATTGGAGCAACTTTTGATTCATTGTTTATTTTCTCCACACTGTCTTAAATATGTACAGTAGAATTATCATTGGAATAGCTTTATAGAAAACACAAACATATATTTTAAGGCTAATTTCAACACCATTTAAATGTTTAGTTATTAATATTAAAGTGACATCTGCATTTAACATGACCTGACTTCTGTATGCGTGTAAGAATACATAAAAGTGTCACAAAAATTATTTTTCCGTAAGGTATCACGTATTTTGTTACAATTATTCACAATTATTAACAGATGCATTAGAAATAATTGCCGTGAGCTATGTGTTAATTCACTGCATATTAACTTTTGGGACACCCTGTAATAACTTTCATTGAGGTCTGATAAGGTTCCTTAGATATAGATGAGACTATTAATAATATTTAGCACCACGTCTTACTACCCGTTCGGGTAATACGCTTTAGGTACTAATTACTCTAATGGATTAGGAATTGGGAAGGTTGAATCAGAGGAAGTGAACCCGCATATGCGTGGAGGGAGAGTGGAATTTTTTTTTATGAAAAACCACCCCCAGTTCACCTGACCGAGATTCGAACCTCGATCTCCTCGTCCTCAGCAGTCGAGCTCAACACGACTAGCGCGTTAGCCAACTACGCCACCGAGGTGGGCTATTGAAATTATAATCACACTTCTATATTAAGAATAAGAAATATATAGTTTAGAGAAAGTGTTTCCATATTGGCTTGAATGGAGAGTTGAGTAACATTTTTGTCGAAAAAAAAACCCCCCACCCCTTAATATATTCAGCTGGGGTTTGAGACCCAAACTATCCACGTGGATTATATAATCAAATACTGAATTTTAGTTCACGTGTCTACCAATGGGGGGGACTTATGTAACTAAAGCGACAATCTCTGTCTACTTTAGAATCACCCAGTGCCAAGCCATTACCAGGCCATATAGTAGGTCACGGAACAGGGATGTAGTATACATAAAACTTATCTTTAATTTGAATCAAACGACTTTTCATAATTGCGTAATCACAAGCGATTTTTTTTTAATTTCGTATGTTTTGGCAGCCCTTGGGTCTCACCCTAAAAAAAAACCCTCGCCTTCCATTCCTATGAAACCACTCCCAGCGCCATCAACCACTCGCAAACGGAACTTGGCAATCAGACGGTTCACGCGAGAAACACTTATTTTGTTTCCTGAGAGCTCATCATTGAAGTGGTAGTAGGAGAGAAAGAGATGGGTTATATTTGACAACATCTTCAAAAACAGGGCATTAAAACTACAGATGCGACTACAGTTTCCCTTCACCCCCCCCTTTCACTCCCAAGAGTAGAATTAATGCTTCCTTAATTAAATATTTCTCCCTCGCACGAAGTGAGTTTCCATTAGTCTGTAAGGAGAGAGAGAGACATTCGTTAAGTAGTCGTTCAAGTAAAAGGGGAAACGTAAAATTTCATAAGGATAGTCAATATGTGATTTTGGAAAGTTTTTGAATATTTCAAATATTAACTTTGAAAAAAAAAGAGGGGTGGGGGAAACTTCAGGCTAATACCTATACATTTTTATGAATAACACTTACACCCTTCTGGGCTGTGCGTATATTTATCCCTAAATATCTAAAAGTATAAATATATAAATTTGAGGAAATGTAACTTTTTATTTAAGAGAGCAATAACACGATCTATAGACGTTTAGATATCCATAATTAACTAAGAAGTTATTAGATATATTGTTAATATTGTTTTCTACAAAATTTAGGCAAAAAATACTATCAGGTTTTTAACTAGTTAAAAAGTTTTAACCTTTATTTAAAACTTATTAAAAAAATCACCAACAATTTATGAAAAAATTATAGTTTTAAATCTAAAGCAAAAATGCTATAAACCTAGAAACAGCCTTCTTCTATCATGTAAAGTAACCAGCCCCGTGGTGTAGTAGTTAATGCACCTCGCTACTAACAAAGAAATCACGTGATTGAACTCTGGTTGGTAGGCTTACAAGGGGTATTTTTCTCAAAAGGGGTTATTACTCTAACGGACATAAGGGTTTGGTTAGTAAGCCCTCGAGTTAGGTTTAGGTGTTTCTAATTATCCCACACCCTCATACTCACTAACACCTCATTTAATCTCATAAGGATATGGAAAGATCCTCCAAGGAAAGGATGTACGATTAGTACAATTGGGCATCTCCTGGACAATGGTACATCATTACTGGCTAATATTGCCACTATTGAGCTATGGTCTTTGTACAATTCGTTCCATCAGTTAAACGCATGCGACAAATTACCTTTCCTTTACATTATTATTAGCACCGCGTCTTACTACCCATTCGGGCTATACGCACCTACACTAATGTGTAATGGTAGGGTGATTGTGAGATGAAGTGGAGGACCTACAGTTTAACGTGGAATCCGAACCACGGAGGAGGCCTGGCATTTCCCACATTCACAAGATGTCTTGTCAGAGGTGAATGAAGGGTTTGGCAATCAAATAAATCTTTGCCGGGACCAAGGATTGAACCCTGGCCACCAGCATAGAAGTCTGACACCAAACCCTTAGACCACCAGGTCACCTTCTTTCCTTTACACATCTCTGCACTTCTTTGAATACCCCTTTATCCATTTCTGGGTTCCCGTGGGGGCATTTGAGGGGTATAAATTGACAGGTTTAGTCCGTACTGCTTCTTCAAAATGGTTTGGCTAGTGGATAAATGAGAGTAGATTGGCTTACTATGATAATCTTAGCTACCACCACTCCTAAGGCGAATGGATTATATATACGTATTATAATCAAAATTGTTTGAGCTGAATTCGTAAAATACGCTTTTTTTTTCACATACAAGTAAAAAAAACACCTTGATTTTTTAGTGTTCCTAATCTAAATCCAAATATTCTTAAGGGGAACCTTTTGAAAACCATCAATACCCGTTCTTAGACCAAACCGTAAAATTGTTTCTGCTCTATTCCCATAAATATACCTACAGATGAATTTGTGAATACCAATTTGGCGTGATCTGGAAGGCATGAAACATCAATATCCACTAAAAATCTATTTTTAACGATGGCGATATCTACTCTTTATAAAGGTCAAAATAAAATATAAAATGGAGATTGGTTACCAAATTTGGTAGCTTCTCAGCTAGTTTTAAATAAGGGTGGCGTTCCTTTCCCCCGAATGAAAGCTTCTCCTTTGACAGCGACATGAATTCTTGAAAGGTGACACGGAATAGTACATGCTCTACCGAGCACATTCTAAGAGAGGAAGCTTCATCTTATAACGAGGAAACAGACTATGTCTATCGATTCCCAAGTAAGCAACCTCTTTCTACTTTGCAAACGCTCTCCTATAAGTATGCATGAAAGAGTGCGAGAACCAAGAATGCGTAAGTTGTTGAAGGGGTGATACTCCTTTGCACCCTCTCCTCCAACTCCCCCCACCCCCCCCACAAGGGAATAGTTTTCCACACGTGTACCAGATTTAATCAGGGGAGAGAATAATAATTAAATCTCTTTGATTTTGACACAGTACCTTATTACTGGTCCACGGTATAAACACTTGTGAACTAATCTGAGTTAGAAATGGAAAAGGTTGAAGTATAGTAAGTGCAAACGCATTCGTGTAGAATTAGAGAGAGAGAGAAAGATAGAAAGAAATATACACACAGAAATAAATAAGGATACACACAGAAAAAAGGTAGATAGAAATATAAACAGAGAACAAGAAAGAGAGACAGAGAGAAAGAAAGAAAAACGGATATAAATAAATAAAGAGAGACAGAGCAATAAAGAAAGAGAAAAAGAAATTGAAAGAGAGACAGAGAAATAAAGAAAGATAGAAATAAATATAAAGAAAGAGATCGAAAGAGAAAAGACAGAAATAAATAGAAAGAGAGAGATCGAAAGAGAGAGACAGAAAGAAATAAAAAGAAAGAAGGAGAGAACGTAAGAGAAATAGAGAGAAACAAAGAGGGAGTGTGTAATTCCATTTAAAAATAGCTCCTCCCACTACAGCAAACGCGGATTTAATCTACCTATAAAGGTTTTTTTTTATCATCAGGTTTCCCAACTAAAATGTTGTGTACACGCCTATTATTCCTCATGCATGCCACATGACCACCCCACTTAAGTATGCGTTTCCTTATTATCATTAATATATGAAGACGCATACAAATTAGATAATTATTTATTATTTAAATGTATTTTTTGTTCATCATCTTTAGGTACAAATATCGTTCTTTCTTAGCACTTAATATAATCAGAAATGTTGAGAGTTATCTTTAAACAAAGATACCACTCTTCACATCCCTAAATACCAATAGGTAGCCTCTATTTAATATTTAAAGATTAGAGGACAAAATATTACAATTATTATAGTATTAAGTTACTTCTATAAAATCATTTTTTTTAACTATTTCTTGGATCATATTTGTGTCTGTTAGAACAGTTCTCCAAGTTTATACACTATTCTTACAGCTTGGAAGCTGGGATTTTCATATCAAACATATATATTTTATAATATGATCTTATTATTATTATTATTATTATTAGCACCGCGTCTTAATACCCGTTCGGTTTATACGCACTTACGCTAATGTGTAATGGTAGGGTGATTGCGAGATGAAATGGAGGACCTACAGTTTAACGTGGAATTCGAACCAGGGTGGAGGCCTGGCATTCCCCACATTCACAAGATGTCTTGTCAGAGGTGAAGTATAAGATGGTCTTATTTACACACTATATTATATTTACATTATTAAAACCTGTTTTATCTGTTTACATAGTTAGTAATTTCCAATCAATATTCGTCTTTGAGATTTAAAATAAGCTACAAACCTTTAACCTAATGAGTAGCTTCCTTCTGATCTAAGGATACCCGACTATATCCCTTAGTCTTTGAAATTTGGATGCTCTCGGAAGTTAATTTAAATTTGCTTCTTACGGTAATTTTGATAAATGGATGCTTCAAGACTCTATTTAGCGTGATCTTCTCCCAACAAATTTTCAAAATCTGAATGCATCTATAAGTTATTTAGAGTTTTGATACAAAACCATCTTTGAGCTTCATGTTCAAGAATATCAGAAGTTAGTGAGCTAGATATAATGAGGGAGTAAGTTTAATTAAAGAGGAAGTGGAGCGTATTACAGTCAGGGGGTGAGTAAGTATTTTCAAAAAGAGAATGACCCTCCCACTCTCTACTCTTTTTAAAACAGTTTTATGCTTTGGTTTGATAAATTAAAAAAACAAAACTTTATATCGCTTTTACAAAAGAAAAGCAAAAGTTCAAGAATTAATACGTAACTTAAATTATCACTGGAATGCAACACACATATTGAAGTATTTAAATTGAACTAGATTTATTGCCTGACACTATTAGTATGTCACCTTAGTTTCAGTACAAAAATTATAATGAAATTTAAAAATAATTTGAAACCAAGTATAAGATTACGCCAAACCAATGTCATTGTGACAAATGCCAGTAAGCTACTCCATAGTAATCACCAAATGGCGGGATGTGCATGCACAGCTCTTTATTGTGTATTTTATTAGGCATCCTGTTGCATAACAATCATATTTGTTTTATAATTTCTACAAAAATCTTCCATTTATTGTATAAACTTGTAAATCTTGATCTTGGGTCCAGATTCTTGGAAGTACCGTAACCGGTGCTATCACTGCTTAAAATATTTTAATTCTTACAGAACAAACCTTCCTTTTTAGCTTGTTTTCAAACAATTTACTAGTATATGAATAATTAATTAAACTAATAGGTTAATTATAAACGGCATATAAATGAGCCCATTACTTTTGATATATTATAACTTTAACAAAGCCTTTAAAATATTTTATGTCAAAGTAATTAAAATGTATTAACTGTCTTTGTAAACATTTTAAATAAATTATTAATTACAATATAGTCGAATTTCCAATGTATCCCATAGTCAATTTGCTTATCAGCCATTTTTATAAACTGCTATTAATTAAAATAATTAAATCATCCCAGATTATTATTCCTTCCTTGTTTATCTGTTTATTTAATAATCCCAGTACATTATTGTACAATTTTACTTATAATTTTTAATATGTTGCCGTACCTTTTTTAATTGACTGCATAATTCATTATAAATAAGATCATCTTTCACGTTACTTTTCTTATTTTTATCTTTATTTAACAGAATAAAAGAGTCTATACCAATCAATTTAAGTAAATGTAACATCTAATTACGTTCCTTATCTTATGATTTATTCTGACCAAACATATGTTTTGCTATAAAAATCTACAAAAACACTACCCTTAACAAACATCCCCTACACTCTCACTTTAAAAGTACTAATAATAATATTAAATAAAAAAAACTAATGTGTTATGCAAACAGTTAAAGCAACAATAGCTTCCCCTTTCAGTTGTCAAAACCGGGTATTGGTTGTAGAATACATGTCCTAACACCCTCAAAAATCCCCCCCTTACATTGTCTCCCCCTTCCTCTAAAATCAACAAAGGATCGCGTTCCAGGGAAGTGACGGTTTTGAAAATTATGTGTTGGTAGCCGTGTTGGTTAATAAGTTATCGCGTTAATTAATGCATATGATCACAACGGCCCTATTGTTTGCACGTATCGATAAACAAAAACCACCGTTATGGGCCACATTCCTCCATCAAACGCGGAAATGAAACCCTTTTTTGGGGGGGGGGGGGGGGGGGGNGGGGGGGGAGGAGGGGGACACTGTTGAAAATTTGTCAAAATTGACATGAAATAAAGATTAGTGGTTTGTAAATATTATTGTAACGTGCTATTGAAAATGATTGAGGAACAATCATGTTTATTTTTGGGGTGTATTTCCCCCCATTGGTTAATGAAACCAAACAATTATGTTGATGCAATGTATTGGCTTGTAGAACAGAAAATAAATAAACAAAAAGTACATAGCTTTACCACGTTGTAGATTTCTTTTTTTTCTCTAAATATTTTAGAGGGTAAAGCACCCTGGGGAAATTTTAAGTCCTTGGGTAAGCGCTTAAGATAATTATTAAATATACCAACACATTGGAATCAAACAGCACAAACACGAGCATGCAAGCCAGGAGGTCCGGGTTTGAGTCCTATAAGTGTGTATTGAAGTGTTTTTTTCCTAGATAGTTTCCCACTCCGTTTCCATGTAAATAAGATTGCACCTTACCTCACGTTGTACTTATGGCTTTGTTTATTTTATTTCTGGGCGATAACCGTATTTGTGGTAATATATTTTAAGATGTTAACCTTGCAATATACTGTACTACTCTGCTAATTACTGGATTCAAATCCTGGATGAGTGTACCTATAGTGGTTTTTACAAAATAATGTTCTACTCTCCTTCAAAGCAAATGTGGATACATTTCCTCAATATTCATCCTCATTCCTATCGGCTTCGGTGACCATGTGGTCTAACGCACACTCTTGCAGTATACAAGAATACTGATGACAGGGAAATAGAGGTTCTAATCTTGGTCGGGTGTACTGAATTTTTTTCCCCAAAATGGCACATTACCTCCACGCTAACGTGGGTACACTTAATTATAATATAGTTTGCCTCATACTTAAAACCATTATTATAATTAGTATAAAAGCATCAAATAACTGAAGATATTATTTATGCTTTTTAGTGAGAAATATACCATCTAGATATCATATTCTGAAAATTGAAAAATGACATATTGACACGAGAATCGAACCTGGGTCCAGGTGTCATTTATCAATTTTTCAGAAAATAGTATACAAGCGTTTAATCTGAACGAAGAGTAAGACATGGTTTTAAAAATAAACCAACACATTATTCCTAACACATTCGTGAAATTATATTTTTAGTACAATCTGAAAGGCAAGAAAGATGAGAGGACACCCCCTCCCCCACCCTGACCTCTAAAGAAAAAAAAAGATTAGTAAAATATCATAAATTCTTGCCTCAAAATATTTATTTTTATTTTCAAAAAGGTGTTTCAAGTATCCATTCGACATATGATACAGGTAGGTGTAGTTTATCTTCTCTGTTCCAAACTTAACGATTCTCTCTTATATTAAAACGAATGAAAACCCATTGGAACTGTCAAGAGGGAATTGGATGCATCAAAGTGAAAGAAGCTCTGAAAAGGTTGTGAAGTAAATAATTGAGTCAATCTCCATCCTTTCTTTTCTTTCCAATTCTACTTGTGACTATCGTTATATAGCTTTAGTCTTCAAGTCACTTCGAGTTACCACAGATTAGAGTCCTAATAGTTTTCTGAGAGGGAGGTTGTAGAGGAATTGGACTTGTAAAGAGAAGAGTTGAATACTTTGATTTTATCACAATGTATTACTACTTATTCAGGTCGGGAGTGTTCGGACATAGTCGGGAGTGTTCAGATATAGTCGGGAGTGTTCAGACATAGTCGGGAGTGTTCGGACATAGTCGGGAGTGTTCGGACATATTCGGGAGTGTTCGGACATATTCGGGAGTGTTCGGAAATAGTCGGGAGTGTTAGGACAAAGTCGGGAGTGTTAGGACAAAGTCGAGAGTGTTCGGACAAAGTCGGGAAAGTTCGGACAAAGTCGGGAGTGTTAGGACAAAGTCGGAAGTGTTCGGACAAAGTCTGGAGTGTTCGGACATAACCGGGAGTTTTCGAGTTCACACAACGCCATTTAGATTACTCTTATATTCTAATTTAAAACTGGGTAAAGATGACGAAATAAGATTTGACGTAATATACTCACATGCACGTGGGAGGTGTTCGCAAGAGCTGTAAAAAAAATAATTCAAAATTAAAAGTAATTATGTCAGATCCCTTTCATATATTCTTAACTTAATTCCTGTTGCCTAGTATGATGTCAAAAAAAGATTTAAGAAACATGTTAATTATGTGAGATACGAGAGTTTTAACCAGTGCCATACAGGAATGTTGTGAATAGGTAACGGTGCCAGTCGTGATGTCATACGTCTGGCTCATTGACACCGTATTTTAAATGTCGCAAAATGTTTTATCAATGAAGTATGAGTAAATGAAATGTGTTAAAATAAATAAATACAGTAATAATGTATAAGTAATCAGTAATTTTTTAACACAGTAAAGGTAAAATTACGACTTAAAATATTTGGGTCTAATAAGCTATGTTTTTGTAATCGTTTAACTTTATTGTATTTTTCTTTTTTTTAAATAACACTTACAAAAATACAATAATATTCATACATGTATTAGATAATATTGCCTCAATAATAAAATGTATTAAAGTACCTCACGCTTTTTTTATTATCGTTTATAACATAATAAGATGTTGCAAAAATAACAGGATGCCAGTCTTCATGTCATATTTTTTTTAGCAACAGTCCCTGGAAGTATTATGTTTTTTTAAACATCTCTTTTCTTTCTATTGTTTTTTGAACTGATTCATGTATTGTAACTAGCCGTTTTGGTTACACGTATCTTTAAATTATTTCGCGTAGATATTGGGAAATATGTAATGTACACTGAAGGTCTCCACATTTGATTGAAAAATAAGTCGTGAACTTTAACAACCCTTAGTTAAATAAATCAAGATGCGTATCGTTATATCCCTTTTATCGGCAATAAAGTATATTGTGAAAGTGATAGCTTAGACAAGGCCCAATTGCGGCCCATGATAATATTTTTTGTGGCCCACTGGCTGGACAAAATATAAAATTATTTCAAGCAAAAAAATTACAGATACAAATTTGTACTATACATAATTAAATGATAAAATGAATACGTATTTTAACTTATTTTATAAACTAATTTTTATTTATACGTTGAGAAAAATATTACATTTTTAGACAAATTCCCCTTGAACTAGAAAATGACTACTCTCGTAGACAAGGGAGAGATAACTATTTCGGGAGTTTTCGGACATATTCGGGCGTGTTCGGACATAGTCGGGCGTGTTCGGACATAGTCGGGCGTGTTCGGACGTAGTCGGGAGTGTTCGGACATAGTCGGGAGTGTTCGGACTTAGTCGGGAGTGTTCCGACATAGCCGGGAGTGTTCGGACATAGTCGGGAGTTTTCGGGTTCACACAATGCCATTTAGATACTCAGGATGCCAGAAGAAAAATAATACTTTAAATCCTAATATTGTCGTTACAGTATTGTGAGTCAAAAAGAGATAGAAACTTTAACAGCTGAACAAAAAAATTTGGAAGATCACTGGTGTTGACCAATCTGACAACAGTAGTAGTATTTACTATATTATCAGTATTACTTTATATAGGGCGTATTATAATTGGTGTCAAATATTTTAAGAGTGTATTTTCATCTAACAAACACCTAGAAAAGTTCATAAAAACATCGGTCTAGAAACGCATAGTTTTAGTATTATTAAAGGTTTTCCACAAAGATGGTTTGGTCATGGTGGAAATATTTAATGGCCTTATAGGTCATCCATCATATTTGAGTTTACTAGGCTTTTAATTCTGTGGATACTTAAAGTTAATTGTTTTCTCAATTATATGCCAGATTATGAGGGTTTTAAAATAGCATAATTGTAAATTTATGTGAGAAAATACGTAACACCTCATTTATAATTATATTCACCAGAGTATGACATAGCATGGAGAGCAGGACCAGAGAATTCCTTAAAGCAGATAATTTTTGTCACAAAATTGTTGTCTTCTAGTAGATATATATATATTTATATACTTATACATATTTATTTATATATATAAATATATTCTTATATATTGTATATATATTAATTAATCATGGACTGTTTTAATGTTTACAACTATGGGCGTATGAGTACGTGAGTCAGAATTTATGAAAAAGTCAAAACAGTGGTAAATCAAGGAGAAACCCCCAGTTTAGTACAACCAACCAGGTCCTGAGCTACGGCCTTTATTTCGGTGGTAAAACAAAGGAGACTGATTACTCAAGTCGCGTGTTCACAAGTAATAGTGATTTAAACTTGTGTTTTTCTAACAAAAAAAAAGCCTCATTTGCAGTGAGGAGCTGTCTAAATATTAAAATGATAAAAGTATAAATCAGGTAAATAGAATCCAAAGGAAATTAATAAAAACTTACTTTGAGAAAAAGTGGTAAACCATTTAAAGAACAGAATCCCCTGGAAGTGAACCCAAGCCTCCCTATCCACTAAACCTTATGCGACTGACGTTAAGATTAAGTGTCCAATGATGTCAGTGTAGATGAGCCTTAATCAATAAAACCAAAATAAACCTTTTTAAAAAAACTAATAAAAAAAAGTGTGTCATCTAAAAATATGATTGAGAGGGTATTATTTTATTACGATGTTTCATGTTTACTGAGAGGTGAGAAAAAAAAATAGCGTCGATCTAAAATCAATCAAAGGGATAAAAAATAAAGAAGCAGAGGGTTGGTTTTCAAGCTTGGGGCACTATCTCTTGACCGATCTATCCTCTCCCCCAACCCACTTTAATAGGTTATCTGATCTTCCTTCTTTAAGGTTTTCCCTGGCGTAAAACAGGAGACATACATGAATCCTTAGACTCCTCCCCTTTATCACTCCTTAAGCCAACCCCTTTTTTTTATACTAGCGCCTTTTCATTGCTTCCTTCACGACGAATTTTACGATAGTTTCTTTTTTTTTGCCATGTGAGATCTTCTTTTCGAAGAATTAGTTTCTCTCTGAATTTATTTTCTTCTCTTTCTGTATTCCTCTGAAAGAATATAACTGGCAAGTTCTTGTACATGTGTGTATATTCTTGGAAATGGTCTTGTATGGGTGATAAACGAACTGTTTTACGGGCGTCGGTGGTGGAATCCGATGACAGTATTTCTGCGTCACATGCAGGCTACAGTTGATGGGGGCCCCAAGTAGCCCAAGATACGCCGGTGAATGGTTTCGTTGTTTTATTTTACTCTGTTTGTACCCAAATGGGACTGATATGAATAAAAAAAATAATAGGAGTGTTGAAAACCGTAAAACAAATAAATCGATATAACCAGAAAGGACGAATATATTGATGATTCTATTTAGATTAATATTTTTTTTTTCACTATATCTTACTACCATTTCTTGCTATCTACATTTAATAACCCAATTCCTTCTTCGCTTTAGCACATGGAAAGTAAATAAAATATAAATTTAATACTAACCAAACCAGATGTCAAATCACGTTTGAAACATTTTTCTGTAGCTTACTCAAAAAAAATTGAAACTGAAAACGGTAAAAAAATTATTTTAAATCAAGAGAAACCTTGGAGACTTATTTTAAAAGGAAATATTTATATTAAAGTAATTTAAAAATATGCGTATATCAGCACACAACTTATTAACTAGATTAAATCTAGAACATACATAATACATATCCCCTAACTTTAAGGTTTTTTTTATTCAGCACCGAGTATTACTACCCGTTCGGGTTATACGCTTTAAGTACTTTTTTCGCTAAAGGATTAGGAATTGGGAAGGTTGAATTAGAGGAAGTGAAACAGCATTTGCGTGAAGGGAGAGGGTAAAACCATTGAGTAACCCCCCCCCCNCCCCCCCCCAGTTCACCCGAACGAGATTCGAACCTCACCCTCCCCGTCCTCAGCAGTCGAGCAGCTCAACACGACTAGCGCGTTAGCCAACTACGCCACCGAGGCAGGTAACTAACTGTAAGTTAATCATGGCAAAAGAATAAACCCACATTTCACTAATTATAAATTATTCAGACATGTCGGTATTCGGACATTGGCCATTTATGGAAATGGTTGTACACGCTAATTAATAAGCTTAGGTGCTGGACACTATTAAGCTATTCAATAATAAACTATGCTTTTAAACGTATTTAATATTAAAATCGATCATAATTTAACCTTTGTTAAATTAAATATGCATACAAATTTATTTAAATAAGATTTTTGATCCAATCGTAATCTTTTATGTTATTTCCAAGTGAAAAGTGTTCTGACCTGAAGAGGGGAACAGGGACTCTCTTGTGTTAATTTAACACCTTATGTAATCTGCAGCTTTCAATTTTGAAATATATTATCAATACCTACACAAAACTTAGTTATATAGTAAAATGTATTTTAATTTTTGGCCTAGAAAAAGTTATTTTCTTAAATGCCCTTTTTAACCAAATTTGGCTCTGCAAACTACCAAGATTGTTGAGTATATGTCACTGATCTAAAAAATTGATTTAAATTAATTTAACAAAACACTTTTCAATATATTATTAAATTGTATAATTTTTCACGAATAAAATTGAATGAAGGAGGTGAATTATTTTTACAAGGGCTTGAAAAAAATAATCTCGATGCTATTTTTTATTAAAGTTCATTAATCCTTTGTTAATAATTAATCATTGGCTTCCAGGCTTATGGTGAACTTTATTTTCAAAAAAATAGCCTGAGTTATATATTTATACTTTAACGACGGAAGGTTTAAATAAAATCAATAGCTAACAAGGATTAAAATAAGTTGATAATTTTAGATACAAATTTGTAATTCATTTCAGAGCCGAAAGAATATAGGCCTACGAACCTACATAATCATACAAAGTTGAATACCTAAAAATATGGGTCTGTTTTTTATTAGATATGAAAATGTAATGTAATTAATTCTCCAGACAGTAAATACTTTATATTAATAATATATTAATAATAAATGGCCTTACGAGTACATTTTTATCGCTCACCTGACTTATTTTAAAGGGGCTTTATTAGACTCACCACAACTATCAACTCATCACACTTGACTATTAGTATTCCCATTAAGTAGCCACACTATATTTATAGAGGAAAATAGAAATATTGCAGTAGTAAAATTAGAACGTAATTTATTTTTAAATATGAATGAGTTTGAGCACCTTGTAGATGGACGTTCATTTTCGTTACTGGCCCATATTTTATGTGAACAATTCCCAACATTGTAAAAATAATCGTCGGAAACATCTGAAAACTCAAATAATTTCGTATTAAGTGTTATGTTAGTTTGTGTTAGGTTATTTAAGATTAATTTAGGTTATTTAGATAGATAATATATGCGGTAGAACTTTGAGATGATATTATCATGGTGTACTGGAGGCACGTGCCAAGTTGATTAGTATATAACTAACAATGGCATGCAGATAGTTGGTAGTTAAACAATGGGATGTAAATAATATACCTACGTGGTCTGAACATATATTTTTTAAGAAGTTGGTTGATAACTTTTTTTGAAAATTATGTTCAAAATAAAAAGATACTATAAAATATATTATAATACTAATATATCGATCATAAGATATTAAGTGTGTGCTAGTGTAATTTCATTTGTTTTCTAATTAAGTCCTGAGCAATACATGTGATTTTAAAATGCGATTAATATGCTTCGAACAAAACACCACGATAAGTCTAGAAGTGTGATTTCCATCTGTCTCATTTGATATATATATCATTACCTTCAAAATAACACAAACAATATGATCTAGTATTATCTATATTGATAATAAAAAATCATATTTGTATTTAAAAAAATCTTCTCCAAATATGTATATGGGGGGGAATAGATGGTATACGAAATAAGTTAGCCATGCTACTTGAGCGCTACCAAGCGACAAATATGAGATACTTGTTTCTAGCCCATAGGGAACAACAAGTTTGCTTGATGTTCTGAAGTCTAGGAAGTGTCAATAAATCTTAAAAAACAAATTCAACTTATAAATAAATTTAACTAGCTCCATCGATATTAAATTGGAAATTAGGGAAATAATATAATCGATAAATACACGTAATTAATCAGTCATTAATTTGTTAACATCTCAACTGCTGCCAAGGAGTATATCAAAGAATATATTTTAAAAAAAATGTTATTTGTTGTTCTCTATGGTTGCGAAAATTGCTCTCTTACCTTACTTGAAGAAAAATAAAATTAAGGGTATTCGAAAAAAAAAATGGCCTAGGAATATATTTGGTCAATAAAGGGATGAAGTTAATGGGGATGGAAGCAGGATATATAATATAGAATAACATACCCTGTAATAATCACTATATGTTGCTAGGATGGTCAAATATTTCATTTTACAGTTGTAACGGCAGCGAATGGATGAATCCAAAACCTTATTTACAATAGGGACATAGGTAGAGTACTTTTTTTAATGTGGCCAAAAGCTTTCAATTCCCTAGTGCTTTAGAGTAGGAATATGTGTATTTAAATATATAGGATGGTCGGAAACTCAACACCCAAATGGCACAGATTGTTTGAACCAAAGGTAATATAAAATATGTATACACTTACATACAGCAAACTATTCTAATATCATTAAATTGTGTCCAAAGTTTCAACGTTAAGTGCCGGGAGAGCAAAGTTGTGCAAACGTGCGTGTTAAACAGGTTGCATAAGAGTTTGATGCACGGTACTGCACACATTGACCTCTCTGAGCACTGCAGCAGAAAATGACACAACTAATGATAAATTGCACACCAGTCCGTCTAGAAATGTGAATACGTTATGAAGGTCATCATTAGCGGTCCGACATAAAAGAAATTGCTTTTCCTTATTACATGTATTGCTCCGTGCGACTAATTCATATGAAACTTGTTGAAAATGCATTCTTTAACATCTTTGATCTCATGGTGTCGTACGCAGAAATTCTGAACAAAATTTAGTGATAATATCATGATTTGCAGGATGTAAGGGTATAAAGATTTTGTATTACTTTTTGTTCAAATAAATTATATGCATTTTAGGCGTTGAGTTTCCAAAAACCCATTATATAATATATATATATATTTAAGTTTATATATATTATATATAGATATAGACCGATACATAGACGTATTCCATCGGATACTTTTCTTTTAGCATCGCGTCTTAGGATACTAAACTTTAAGGTTATTCGTATATCGACTCATTACACTAGCTATCATTTACAATAAGTGTACCCAAATTGCTATTGAAGGTGCGCGGAAAAACTTTTTTGGAAAAATAATTATCAGTACACTCTACTGGGATTCATTTCTATATTCAGAGTATCGTCTTAGACTATGTGGTCACCAAAGCGGGTGAGAAATTTATAAATATATGCATTTACGATTAGAAAGTTTTAAACAAATCTTCTAATATTGCAGTATATATGCATTAAAATAAATTTCTCTTGGATTGGGGTTGTTTTTAATAAATAACATGTAAATATATAATCAATATTTATTAAAACACATGTTTATATGTTAATATTTATTAAGATACGTGTTTATATATAAATACGTATTTTAATAAATCCTAATTATATGGTTACATGTTATTTATTAAAAGCTAACCGAAGCCAAGATAAATTATTGACATGCATCTGCCAATTGAAGTTTTTGTTTTGTTGATTAATAGTGCTATCGCCTATAAGCCTTTCATATACATGCACAGGACCTATTATAATATAATAATTTCACTATAATATTTAATATTAAATAGTTCCCTCTTTCTTCAGATAATATGTAATATACGCAAGCATTACTCAAATAATGTTTTATGAATTTAGATGTCAATGTAAATTATTACTTGGTAAATTTGTTTTATTAGAGTTTAGTACTTTCTTTTTTATGTTTTAGCGATTTTGTTTGCACTTGAGTAAGATTTTGAAATGAACACTTTATTAAACTTTTAGTTTTTTATTGAATATAAATATTTTCTGGATTTGTCATTTCCAGTAAGGGCGACAGAACTGTGTATCATTAGGGTAAAAACGTTGGAAATTTGTTTTTATGAAGATTCCTTTTCAGAGACCTGTGCCAACGGAAGTTTGGGAGAGAGCCAATCATTTCCGGCATAACACAAATATATCGTGGAACAACTACTTATATACCTTCTAGACTATTTTTTTAGTAAAAAACGCTAGTTATTTAATAAAAACTTAATTTTATAAATCCAAATAATTAATTTATTAATCGTAATGAGTTTTATATTTATTTAATTTATGCTTTAAGAAGTAAATGTTTTGATAACAATTAATAGCATTAAATATAATAAGCAAGTTGAATTTAGAGGAAATGTACTTGAATTATCGTAGCGAGAGAGTGGAAGATCATATAGAATTTTTTAAATACTTGGTTCACATAAACGGACATTCAACCATCATTCTACAGCTATTGGAAATTTAATCTTTGGCTTTAGGGACACCTCAGATAGTGTATGTTTAACTTACGCCCGGTGGGCCGAATGTCACCTGACAATCTGGTCTCTGTGGCCTATGACATTTTGAGGAAACCAAAATACAATGTGGACCTAATGTTTTTATAAACGTTGTTAAATAAACAATTTGGAAGTATGACATTTGAAATTAGACGTATTGTGGGGAAATATAACATATTTGTTAGGTCTGCTAGATATTTACAATTTACTCATCAGAAATCAACTATCAAAAATTATTAAATTTGTTCACTAAAGATGAACAATGTTTTTAAGAACATATGGGTGTGAACAGTTATTTCAACTTATAAAAATGAGCAAACCCCCGATATACCAAGGCATATGGACACACATTTGTGACCAAATATTATGAAAGTTACCTAACACATCATTATTTCAAAAAATAAAATTTTATATTACTCGTGATAAAAATAGATGGTAAATTTTAAAATAAATACTTTTTGTTATAATAAAGACACAAGTTTTTTTAATATGCTGAGCACTTACTTATATCACTACGTATTACCACCCGTTAGGATTATAAGCAAGCTTACTTACTAATTACAATAATGGTTTTATGGATTAGGGAAGTTACATTTATTGGAAGTGTTTTAAGCATTTATGTTGAGGGATGATGGACAATTATTTTGGAAAAAGCACCATAAGTACACCCGACCAAGATTCGAACCTCGATCTCCCCATCATCGGCAGTCTAGTCTACTGCGAGAGTAGCGCGTTAGACCACGCGGCTACTCAAGCGGATATCTGACAACATTGGATTATTTTGAATACGGCCCCCTTATTTATGTGAAATTTCAAACCATCCCGTTTGTTTAAAGGAGTTTAATAGGCCAGCTCTAAACAGTATATACTATATAGTTTATACAGTTTCTTTCATGGGTCCTCCAATTATATGAGGCCAGAATATTCACTGTTTATGGATTTACACACTATTTATGAAGTCTAGTCAGTTAAAAGAGCGTTTTAATTTACATGAGTTCCTTAACACCCGGTGGTGTAGTTGGCTAACGCGCTAGTCGTGTTGAGATCGACTGCTGAGGTCGGGGAAATCAAGGTTCGAATCTTGGTCGGGTGAACTGGGGGTGGTTTTTGATAAATGGTTTTCCACTTTCCCTCCACGCAAATGCGGATCACTTCTTCTAAATTCAACCTTCGAAATTTCCTAATCCATTAGCTTAATTAGTACTTAAGCGTATAGCCCGAACGTTTAGTAGGACGCGGTGCTAAATAAAAAATAAATTCCTTAACCCAATAGTCGGTGACCTGGTGGTCTAAAGGTAAGGTATCAGACTTCTATGCTGGCGGCCGGGGTTCGATCCCCGGTCCCGGCAAAGATTTATCTGATTACCAAACCCTTCCTTCACCTCTGACAAGACATCTTGTGAGTGTGAGGAATGCCAGGCCTCCACCGTGGTTCGGATTCCACGTTGAACTGTAGGTCCTTCATTTCATCTCACAATCACCCTACCATTACACATTAGCGTAAGTGCGTATAACCCGAATGGGTAGTAAGACGCGGTGCTAATAATAATAATAATAACCCAATATATTAGCTCAATCAAAAATTAGTGGTCCTAAAAAACAAAACCGAGCACCGGTTGTCACGTGGACAACATGTATAGTCGAATGAATGTAGAATAAACTTAGAAAATGGATACCTGGCATGAGCCTAGGTACCGAGTTTACATATACTGTATGGCCAGCTAGAAGTCTCAAATCGAGAGATCACTAGTGTCAGTAGCTTAAAAAAAAAAAAACCATTTGAAGCATAGAGATTTTAAGAATACTTAGGAAATATTTGATCGTTTATGGTCTCATGGTAAATTTTTCAAACCTGACGCCTTAAAATTCGTGATTACTGGAACATATTTCTGAAAAAATCAAGCTATATATTTTAGAACCTCGTTGTACTACCCGAAAGGGCTATGTTCTTATCTTATAATTAAGATGATGGTTTTAGGCACTACTAATGTTATACTAACAGGACATGCACCTACATTTGCTTGGAGGGAGAGTGGTAAACCATTTTTAATAAATCAAATTTAAGTACATCTACCCGACATTCAAACCTTGAAATCGCCATTATTGGCAGTCTAACCTTCAACTAGAATAGCGCTTTGAACCACGCGTTAACAAAAAATGGTTAAAAACAAATCAATAATTTAGGGAAAATTAAACTTGTATTACGTAGTTGTTGAATAATTAAAGGTAGAAATATCAGGGTGTTTTTCATCCTAGGAATTCTTTTGAAAACATTAATAAAAATCCTAATCCTTATGCCTTTAGATTGAATGAATATTGTTTCAAGAAACTACAAAACCAATTAATCAAGAAAGATGAAATTTAAAATATGTATGTTGGGAAATTTCATAGTGCTAAAATCATGCTGGTTTTTTTTAACGTTTACATATGAAGGGTAAAGGGAAAAAAAGAGGAAAGTCACACCTTACATATTTTCTAGGAGATCAAATTTAATATTTCAACTCTCTTAAGTACCCCAGAAATTAATGATTTTAAGTTAATTTAAATATGACAACATTTTTAAACAATAATATAAACTTAATTAGAGAGGTATTATGAATGTGTAGAATAGCCTTTCTCAAAATGTATCCCTTGGAGCCTTGGGGCTCTCTAAGACCACTTAAATGGCGCCTTGATACTTTAGGATCTTTGTGAATCTTTATTTTTGAAACATACTTTAACTAAAATAGAATGTTGTGACATGTTGAATTCCGAGAGATATATGTTATTACAACAATCTTCTATTATGTCAGATATTAAAAAGATTTGCGATAATGATAAAAAAATTACCACTTTTCTAACCAAAAACTACATTTTAAAGAAATAGATATATTTTGGGATAGAAATATAGATTTGTATATTTATAAAGTTATTAGTGACAAAAATTAAATTAAAAAATATGTTTATATTTACAAAATGTATCAATGTTTCAAATTCAAATGCAAAAAAAAAAGTAGATAGAAACCACTCAACAAAATCTTTTTTATGGCTCCTCCATTTGTTTTAGTGGCGTATCGGGCTTTGGAGGTTAAACAATTTTAGAAACCACTTTTTAACAGATAGAAGCAATAATTTAATCTGAATTAAAATGGGACTACCCATCTTTTCCCCCCTGTATCCTGTAATTAAAAGCCTGAAGGCTTAAATCAAATGATCACTGATTTGTGCTGTCAATAAGGTATCAAATAAATGCTCACTTTCAGCATTATCTTTTAATACAGTAAACCTGTATTATTAAGCGGGAAAATGCAGATGTTTTAACATTCATGTTCGTAAAATAAATTGTACGACACAATGACAAACAATCTCATATCGTGTATTTTGGCTTCGAAAAAATTTGCAAAAATTTTTTTTTTTCCTAAAATACCCTTAAATAGGTTTTAATATTAAAAACAAAGGCATTATATTGTTTAACACTATCATAATCACTCTTGATATTATATTCATTTTGAAGCAAATTGTTCCAATATACTTACAATATTATAATTTGTTTTAAGTAATATACCATTACATGAATTTATTTTATATTAATAAAGATAAATTAAATATATTTATATATAGAATAGTTTTTCATTACCATATTTGAACCTCATCACAAAAGCCAGTTTTTTAAATATTCAAATTTAAAAATAAATCATTATTACACTACCCATAACATAATTTTCTATCCAAAATAAACATACAGCTTAATTTGTCAATTTCATTTAAAATCTTTAACAAATATACAGAAAAATAATTTCAAAATAACTCAAATTTCAAAAATCACTGATCACTAAAAGATATTTATCAAAACTATACTCAGAACAAAATAAACCGAGTTATTTGTCATGTTAAAAACTCACAATATACTCATATAAAAACCAATTATTAGGATTATTTTAAAAATTATTTCTATATTCTTAAAAATTATGCCTCGTCTAACTGCCATAAATGAGTTTTTATCCAATTACAAATATAGTGTGTTAATTGGTTTGTCAAAAATTCCCAAGATACCCATTCGTAACCAAATTGTTAAAGCTATTTATAGACCATTTAAAATTTTGGAAAAATCACTGTTCATTAAGCTACAATCTACGATTTTAAGATTAAAAAAACAACTATAAAGGTTTGATCTACATGTCAAATAAATTTAAGTTATGCATTTAAAACCAAATCTTTATGGCCATTTTCAAAAAAATAACATTTAAAAAATTAGTGATCAACCACCCTTGATTGAAGGACTTCTGTAAAAAAAATTAATTGATGGTTAAGCGCTATAATATCTAAATATCATGTACGAACGAAATCCATTAAACCGTTTTGGATCCGTGGCCAAAGATAGACCGACAGACACAAACACAAATATATGGGGACAGGAAGATTTATAAACTTAAATTTTTGGGCTCGTGTCCACACAAAAAGTAAAGATTTGTTCATAATCTTGAGATTAATTTAGATCAAAATACCTTTGCTTGATATCATAAGATTAAAACGACTTTGTTAATATTGGTTCTAAGAAATTCACTCAATTAGTCTAGTACCGATATCCAATTGATACACGCTTTATAAGTACAAGATTATAATCAGTCTTGTTATTAAAGCGTTTTTGGATATGTAATGTTACTTTAAACACAACATATTTGCTATTTTTGGGAAAAATAAAATTACTCCTTAAGTTATTATTATTATTATTAGCATCGCGTCTTACTACCAGTTCGGGTTATACGCACTTACGGTAATGTGTAATGGTAGGGTGATTGTGAGATGAAATGGAGGACCTACAGTTTAACGTGGAATCAGAACCACGGTGGAGGCCTGGCATTCCCCACATTAACAAGATGTCTTGTCAGAGGTGAAGGAAGGGTTTGGTAATCAGATAAATCTGTGCCGGGACCGAGGATTGAAACCCGGGCCACCAGAATAGAATTCTGACACCTTACCCCTAGACCGCCAGGTCACCTATAAAATAAATATTCATTAATGCGAGTTCATCGTGTCTGCATCAACTTTGCTATACATAATTTGACACGTGATAATTGGTTTTCTACCGACTCACCAATTTGAATATATTAACTTTTAAATATTTTTCTAATTTGTTTGAACATGAAGAATAATTTTATCTTTTTTTTACTTTATCTTTAAAAATAAAATCGCTTTCTTTTACTATATAACTACCCATTTGCCAGACTACATTGAACAACTTCAAGTACCTAAATGAAAATTAATATATTTCAAATACGTGGTTTATTTTTAGACGTAGTTCAATGTAGATTTAATTTAAAGTACGTTTGATTATTTTTAAATATATATTCTCTCACATTTAAGATACAATTAATATTTTAGATATAGGGCCTTAATATTTTATTTAGTTTTAACAGTGATTTAAAAAATATTTATAGATTGATTGTAAATAATAAATAGTAGTGTATTGATTTTAATAATAAAAATTGTTTCATCCAACATTTTTTTAGTAGCTTTTAGTAGTTACTATCCTAATGCATTATAGCTTTTTTAGTTTTGAGCGTATTGCCCTGTAAACTCGTTAGAAAAAGTAAACAATAAAAGTTTGTACCACTCACCAGCTTGGCCCCAGTTGACTCATCTTAGCGATACCGTGGCTCTACAACACTTCCCGGCACTGTCTAAAACCTGACTGAATCGAGGCCCATGGTTCATTCCCCGTCGTGAGTAACGAGCTGTGCCCAGAAAAAAAAAGAATAACGATATGTTCTAGCGTTCACTGCATTCTATCGGCTGCGCTCGGAAAATTCGTAGTCCAGTTCTATCCACATACGCCTGGATGTTCGTGGTATAATCCACGATGTTCTAGAAGCATGTTACCCCTTACCCCTCTCACCCTCCTGTTATTATCGAGCCTTGAAGACACGTGTTAGATTCAAGTACTATATAATGGTAGGATTCTGTAATGTCGACACATATTTCAATACTGGCTTCTTAGGTGAGCGACGTTGTTATAAGTTGATAAATTTCTTCATACCATAACTTATTAATTTTTGGCATGGAATTCACGTTTAATGTACTTAATATTTTCGAGCTCTTAAGGTAACGGTAAAATTTAAAAACTTGGTAGGTTTAGAATAAAACCGTATTTTAAACTTTAATACTATGCTCTCTTTTGGGGACATTTAGCCCCTGTGTTTTCACGTATTATCCGCATATTTGCCTCATGGATATTTTTCAAACCCATTCGGTACTGACAGTTTAGTCATTTGTTAACATATAGTGTCGTTAGCCGGATCTATTATAATACTAAGCACCGCGTCTTACTACCCGTTCGGGTTATACGCTTTAAGTACTAATTACTCTAATGGATTAGGAGTTGGGAAGGTTGAATTAGAGGAAGTGAACCCGCATTTGCGTGGAGGGAGATGGAAAACAATTTAGGAAAAACCACCCCCAGTTCACCCGACCGAGATTCGAACCTTGATCTCCCCGTCCTCAGCAGTCGAGCTCAACACGACAAGCGCGTTAGCCAACTACGCCACCGAGGCGGGTCTGGATTTATTATTTTAGTATCATGTAGAGCTATAATCATACTGTTATTTGTTGATAGACGATAAACTTTAAACTCTATCAACAATATTAAATAATCTGTTAGTTTGAGATAGGGCCGCAAGGCAGTGAGATTCCTATGTAGTCATTGCTTTAATTAATGTACCTGATCTATTTTGCGTGTAGCTAGAATTGAGACCGCTTGAAGGCGCAAACTAATATTGGAATTTTACTAATCCTTTGATTTGTCGGCCACCTCCAGATGAAAAGAAGGGCCAGTAACTAGTTAATCTTCTATTATCGAGATTTAAAAGCTTTAGTTAGTTAAACTTTCAGCTACAATTTGTGTTTGTTATAATCTTAGGATCGCGAGTTAAATTTGTTTGCTGGCCGCTTGGCGGCGACTTTACTTAGTTAAAGTTTGACTTTTTTTGGTGAATGATTACAAGTTATGTCCTATTCAGATTAGAAGCTCGATAATTTTATACGGTATATTAATTATTATTTCAACAAATTTAGAGCTGCGAGTAAGAGGACTTAGGGTAGTGTTTTAAATATTTAAGAGTGCATCCTCAGTTAGTTGTTCATATCAAGGATGTTTTCTTTTGCCAGTATATTAAATAATGACTGGTTTAAGAAAAATAAAGCGAGATAGTTAATAATCTCAATTTAAAATGTATAGCATCATGTGTTTTGAGCCGCCATTTCTAGGCGAGAATAGATATTTTGCGAATATCATATGTTAGTTGTCTGATGTTGTGCCTGATGTGAGGCAGTCCAGGAAACTGGCCACTTGGTAGCTCACTTGTACACGATATCTCAAATATTATATAAAGTTGTTTTGGCAATAACTATTTCTATAGTTCATACACCTTTTTATGCCTATTATATCAGGTCGTTTCTTTGGAACGTTCATTTCAAATGAATTTGAAGTTTCGTATGAACGCTGATGTCACCTAACGCTTTTAACTGTCTCTCTCGTATCAATGAGTTGTATATGTTATTTAAATTAAACAAAACTCTCTTGTTATCTCATTGGCTATTATTTCTAAGTGGGGATGGAGGGTTTCAGCCCAAACGGTTAGGAAGATGTAGTGTTAAAGTAATTAGTTTTAGTAATAATACGTTATTGTGATGAGATATTTTCAACGTTTTTAACACTGCTTCTTACTGCCCGTTATGGTTATAAGATAATGCACTCATTACGTTAATAGCTTTCGAAATTATAAAAACTGTATTTAGAGAAATGTACCCACATTTGTGCTTAAAAAAATAGTAGAAAAACTATTTTGGAAAAACCACCCTCAGTACACCTAGCCGGGATTCGAACTTCAATCACCGTCATCAGCAGTCTATTCTACTGCAAAGGTAGCACGTTAGACCATGCAGCAACCGAGGCGGGTATTTTTCAATTAAAATAGAATAAGTTGAAATTGCGTTCTGAATAACACATACACAAAGAGTGTGCCCCAGTTTATAATAGCTACTGGCAAGCCCCAGGAATTCAGTTCTTATATAAATGTAACTGTCACAAATAAAATTAGAAAACAAAACAGACAAAAAAGTCAAGACGAAGTTTTGAGCTTTCTAATGATTTTACAATCTAAACTATAAGTGGTTCTTTTCTCTTAACATTGTAATACATTGTCGTAAAAATAATGTCCTGCAGGGAGTGAGGTATACTATTTAGGCCTAAGGAACTACTAGTAAGACTGTAGTAACGATAATAACATGGAGGGAGGTCTACTGTTCACAGAACTACTAGTAAGACTGTAGTAACGATAATAACATGGAGTGAGGTCTACTGTTCACAGGACTACTAGTAAGACTGTAGTAATGATAATAACATGGATGGGGGGTCTACTGTTCACAGAACTACCAGTAAGACTGTAGTAACAATAACAACATGGAGGTAGTAACGTGTACTGTTGTCTGAACTGATTTGAGAAACGGAATAATAGTTGTAGGAACACTACACCAAATATCATATGAAATAATTATACACTGTTACTTACTCTAGTACATTAAGAATTACTAGGAAAACTTTTACATAAAAATTAAGAAAATTGAAACATATTTGTCCACCCAACGCTTGTGAATAAAATTAATTTTTAAAGATCTGTATTAAAAAAGTTTTGATTGCTTTTATCTAAGAAATTATTGGTTTTGTATAAATATAGTTCATATAAAAGATTTATATCTTTAATAGTATTACAACGGTAACATGATAAGTTAATTCATATTTCAAATAGTTGTGGAGAAATGATTAAATTTGTAAAATTCTCTTCAAAGTCATTTTTATGAGAAAATGAGATGTTCCATCTTGTTTCTAGTGACCAACTTTGTCTATGTATACACTTTAACTATAATCGTTTGAGATTATTCCGAGAAAATTGAGTTTTTTATTTAACCTTGAGTAAACTACCCTTAAATTTAGGGTTAGGTATTTAATTCCAAAACCCACTCAGGGGAACCTTATGTAAGGCCCAGATATGAGGTTTTAGTTCATTCGGTTAAGTAGTTTCAGCTCTAGCCCGAGATACAGACATACAGACTGGCGGACAGACAAGTAGGCAGACATAAAAGCAGAGAGAATTACGAAAACATTTTTTTGGGGCTCGATGTGTCATTAACGTTGATATTTATCAAAATGTCGATTACGATTTTTTTGACGATCACATTACTTTTTCTACGAGGTGTCAAGAAAAACTATTGTTATTATTAGCACAGCGTCTTACCACCCGTTCGGGTTATACGCACTTACGTTAATGTGTAATGGTGGATGATCGGGAGAGTTAATGGAGGACATACAGTTTAACGTGGGATCAGAACCACGGTGAAGGCCTGGCATTCCTCACATTCACAAGATGTCTTGTCAGAGGAGCAGAAAGGGTTTGGTAATCAGATTAATCTGTGCCGGAACCAAGGATTAAACCCCAAACCCTCATCACTTAAGTCTGACAGCTTACTCCTAGACCACCAGGTCATCCAAATAAATTAATAAAACAATATTCACAACGCTATTTAGTCGATACGAGGTGACCTGGCGGTCTAAGGGTAAGGTATCGGACTTCTGTGCTGGGGGTCCAAGATTCAATCCTTGGTCCCGGCACATATT
This sequence comes from Timema douglasi, assembly GCA_901482245.1. Taxonomy (NCBI): domain Eukaryota; kingdom Metazoa; phylum Arthropoda; class Insecta; order Phasmatodea; family Timematidae; genus Timema; species Timema douglasi. The sequence goes on along the minus strand of CABEEJ010003411.1, from coordinate 30,088 downwards.
TATATTATATCTAAACCCTTCCTTCACCCCTGACAAGACATCTTGTGAATGTGGGGAATGCCAGGCTTCCACCGTGGTTCGGATTCCACGTTAAACTGTAGGTCCTCCATTTCATCTCACAATCACCCTACCATTACACATCAGCGTAAGTGCGTAAAACCCGAACGGGTAGTAAGACGCGGTGCTAATAATAGTAGTAATAGTAATAATAATAGTCGATGCTGTCAGAATCTCATCCTTACATCAGCCCTCCAACTTCAAACATAACTGAAAGCGGGGAGTTTTCTCCATAAGTCTTGCAGTTCCTCCATTAATGTTATTAGGTGTTGAATTGTGAGCAACGTAAGATAAAAGTACTTAGCTTTGTTCCTTCGCCTCAAGTCTGTGAACAACTGGTGTGCATCTGGCTCATCATGCTTTCGTTTCTCTTTTAAGGAAGTTCTCGTCGTGTAGAAAGCGTTTATACTACGTGGATAACCAAAGAGAAGAGTAAAACAAAATAATCAGGACGTGTTGACTAATTTGTCAGTTTTGATGAGATCAGATTTCTAATATCAAATGGGTGAATCAAATAAGTATTATTATTTCACCAAATGGTTTTTAAAAATCACTTCATTTAAATAAGGATGCATTTTCTTTTAGCACTACTACCAACTCATTTGGCGTATTACCCGCCTCGGTGGCGTAGTTGGCTAACGCGCTAGTCGTGTTGAGTTCTACTGCTGAGGACGGGGAGATCGAGGTTCGAATCTTGGTCGGATGAACTGGGGGTGGTTTTTCCTAAATGGTTTTCCACTCTCCCTCCACGCAAATGCGGGTTCACTTCATCTAATTAAACCTTACTAATACCTAATCCTTTAGCGTAGTAAGACGCGTTGCTAAATAATAATTTAGCCTATTAACTTAAATAAAATGTTTTCAGGACTGATGAGTGGTAAAAGGTTGTGCAAAAAAAAAAAAAAATCTTTTAAATTAATTTAATAATATGGTTAATAAATTCTATGTTATGCCATTCTCTTTAAAGTGGCAAACTATTTAAAATAAAAAATCTTGCATTCAAAGAAACACTTCTCGCTTCTAAAATTTACATTGAATAATTAAAATAGCTTCTAATAATTTCTTGTGAATGTTATTGCATCATTAGCGACGGTAGAGGAAGAAGACACCTGGTTGTGGTTGGTGGGGAAAAGGGGTGGTGGGGTTGTAAGGGTTGTAATGGAATGGTAAAGAGAGAGAGAGAGAGAGAAAGACGGTGGCATTGTTCCACTGTAGGTTCATTGATGTCGTGTAATCTTTGTTCATTTGTTCTCCGTTCACAAAAGGTTCCAGGAAGTTAGGAATGGCAGAAAGCGGAATGGGGAGTGGTGATGGGGGGGGGGGGGGGAAGGGGGGG
>CABEEJ010003411.1:0-14090 GCA_901482245.1 Timema douglasi | reverse complement strand
GGTGGAACATAGGGTGGTAAAAAAAAAAGGAGGGGGTGGATAGGGAACTATATGGGCGTGTTCGAGGAAAGGGTATCTGCGGTGCCTTTAATGGCCAAGTTTCGGGTTACTCGTTATTCCACCCTTACCCCCCTCTCCCCCCTATTTTACCCCCTATGGGGCCAGTTTTGGAAGGAAACTAACACGGTAGCTTCTGGCATGCTATGAAGGGTTTTAGAAGCTTTTGCAGATTTACATTTCGTTTCTTGTTTCTATCTTTTTTTTTTTACTCCCTCACTGTAACTCTTGTAAGCCTGACGTATTTAATAATTAAATACACGAGTTTTAAGGAAAGGTGTCTTTCTTTCCCCGCCCCCATTTTAATTAGGCGATAATACTTGTTTTCCTCACTTTACCACTGTTTATTTTGAATAATTTAGTAAAAAAAACACTGTCTTATAATGAGTTCGGAATGCTTCAATATCAGTGCAAAGAGCACCAATGTGAGTTTTACAAATGGGGGAGGGAGATTGTAGTCATCTTTAACGGGGGTATGGCACCTCTCCTTCCTTGAGAGTAAGTTTCAAGAATTTTTCCTTTGGGGGGAGGAGTTAGGGTGAATTTTAGAGCATCTGAATATAGTTCTGAGCTAATTTTATAAGTTTCAATAGCCAATTTTCTCGAAAAAAAGAGTTTATGCAAAATAACAAAAAAAAATTGAAGATTTAACTGAGCCCATGAACAAGAAATAATGTATTTTTAATAAATTTATTGGACAGAACAAAATGAAAGGAATGTTGTTGAAAATGGAATGGGAAGAAATCTACATTTGATCATTTATATCTTTATTAATTGAATCAAATGTCTTAATAGTAAATTGAAACCAATTTCTTAATAGCAATTTGAAACCAATTTCAAAATAAAAAACTCGTAAAAGCTAACTAAAACAAAGTAAGTATTGCAAGGTGATAAGGTGGGCGTAGCGTATCTATGAGCACCCATGATCAACGTCAAATCGATTATTGTACAATTAAACTTACTCTCAAAGAAAGTCATGGTAGCCGTATTGGTGGTCACGTAAGCTAAAGGTCAGACTCGTCTTGTCTGGTGACTGGAGAAATACATTATTTTGAATCTCAGCATGAGCCACTAATGTTAGTTTAACCTCAATTATCTCCCACTCTCTCCACTCGAATGTGATTATATTTTCTCTAAACTATACCTCCTCATACCGATAATACTAGATATATGCAAAGTAGGGAAATGATTGTTAGACAGGGAGAAAAAAAATACACCAATTAAAAATAAATAAAGATGTAGACTCGTTTGACGATATGCAGGTATACTAGAGTCATGATTACCCAGCTTAGGGGGGTAAAATTCTGGTCCGGATGAAGGAATATAATAATAACATGGAGTCAAAGTGTAGATAATTTTTATTATGATTTTTTTTAAATTTTCTCTGAATATTTAAACTAGTTTTAATATTATTATTATTATTTTGCACCACGACTTATTAACCGTTCGGGTTGTACGCTTTAAGTACTAATTACGCTAATGGATTAAAAATTGGGAAGGTTGGATAAGAGGAAGTGAGCCCGCATTTGAGTGGAGGGAGAGTGCAAAACCATTTAGGAAAAAACCACCCCCAGTTCACCCGACCGAGATTTGAACCTCAATCTCCCCGTCCTCAGCAGTCGAGCTCAACGCGACAAGCGCGCTAGTCAACTTTGCCACCGAGGCGGGTCTGAGGCACTGTAAATTGACTACAAGGGAGATCAGGGTTTGAATCTCAATCAGATTTTTTTATTTTTTCCTCATCAAATGAGGCACACATTAGTACATATTCATACTACCCAAAACAAGTATGTTTACGTGTAATGAAGAGGGAAGGCTGTCAAAGAGTCGATCCTGGTAGCTCGTGGTGACATTTACATTAACTCAAGAAAGAATTGTATTTTTCTCTTTAAAAAAGTAGCTTATCGATGAAGAGTGTTGTCTCATGTTTAGAACTCTTTTCTTGAAGAAAAATCACTCCCCGAGGGAAAACGATGTTTTGTTTCTTATTCAATTTTATTTCTGCCAGTCATAAAAGTTATTTATGTAAGCTTTAACATATTCATCCGTCAAGTCATGTGATCGTCAGCTGTCACTTTTGATAGATACTATCTATACCTACAGTGAAATATTATAATATTTAGTGAAAAAAAATAATATATTTGTATTTTCTAAAAATAATTTTACCTTTAAATATAAACTGTTTCTAGCAAAGTGTGGATTTTGTGAGATAATAAATAACTAGGCATACAGGTCCAATTGCGACGAAAGTTATCGTATAGTTTAACCAAATGAGATTCAGATTTAAATAATAAATGAAAATTTTTGCAATTACCACTGTGCAGCTCGTAAAATTGAAAGTTAATTATATCAAAGTAATTTTTAATATGTCATAGTAAAGTAAAACTCTGTAAATATGATTCCTAGTACTCCGAAATTCTGGATAATCCCAAAACGAATTTGAAAAATTAAAGAGATTCAATATTTAACGAAAGATAATTTATTTTAGAGTAAAAATATTAACTGTAAATATAAAGCTACAGTATAATTTACGTTATCTACATTAATACATGAATGTAAAATAGATTAATCTATTTAAATTATATACACAAATATCTGAATGAAAGAGAATATTACAGTAGGAACACATTTCTCACAATTGTTATAAACACATTTACGAAATAAAACATGTAAATATATTACAGTACAACAGCTGTAATACTAACTAATTAAGAATATAGATGTCAATTTTTACTTAACACGCGTAGTCATTGCTTCCATATCTTGTTGTTAACTTTAAAACACAGATAAATGATTGCAGAATGATAAACAGATCATTATTCAACCTTGCCAAATAAAAGTTAGATAAAATCGTCCAGTAAGTTCAGCACGACTGGCCACGCTATAATGCAAGGTTATTATCATTATTATTATTATTATCACCACGTCTTACTACCCGTTCAGGCTATACGCATTTACGCTAATGTGTAGTGGTAGGGTGATTGTGAGATGAAATGGAGGATCTACAGTTTAACGTGGGATCCGAACCATGGTGGAGTCCTGGCATTCCTCACATTCACAAGATGTCTTGTCAGAGGTGAAGGAAGGGTTTGGTAATCAGATAAATCTGTGCCGGGACCGAGGATTGAACCCTGGCCGCCAGCATAGAAGTCTGACACCTTACCCCTAGACCAGCAGGTCACCATGTGAACCATTAAATTTGACTAAAAACACTTAATGGTTAACATTCTCAAACCACAAACTGTACTTAATATTACTACAAAAGCATTCCATAATATTAATTGTGTTAGAGATAATTATATTGCGCGTCGGGACTACAAAATTCGTATCCAAGTCTGAGAGAAACATTATAAAGTACTAATGTGACGTTCCCCAGAGGGCGCTCGTATGTACTAATCGTACATCCTTTCTGTGGAGGCTCTTTCCACGTCAAGATGAGATGAAAAGATGGTGATGGTACCGGTGGAAACTCTTAACTCAGCTTAAGGTGTGCTGGAAGGAAACACGACAAAAGGCCAATGTTTTTGCAGTTTTAAGACAAAACTTTTTTTTCGCCAAAGTAGATAAAATATTGCTCCAGTGCTAACTATAACAAGTCACAAGTATATTCCTTAGCCATTTATTCCTATATTGCCATTCCTTTTAACTAAGGGAGTTTTATATGAAAAATCAATTATTCTAGAGTTATTTTGATTGGCTGTGAGATGTCTCTGGAAATTTTGGAGTATTGAAGTGCAAGAGGCATTATTCAAATTTTCCGTTTTTTTATCTGATCAGTTCATGTAATCTTTTAGAAGTAAGTAAGTACGAGCCCTTCTTTAACCATATAAGCTGACAGTGATATTTTTGACATGATCGTTACATGTAAACTCCTTTTAAATACTGTATGTAATTCCTAGCCCTTCCTTTTACATAAGAGAGTTTTATACGAAAAAATGATACTTTTGGGCTTGTTTTGATAATTTTTTAGGATTCCCTGGCTATTTTGTAGTAAAAAAGTATCATATAAACTTTTTGAATTTTATATTTATTATCTGTTCGGGTCATCTGAAAAAGTTTTATGTAATTAAATCTTAGCCATTCTTTATACAATGTAAGTTGACTATATAAAAGCCAGGTTGTTATATTTTTTATCCGATCGTATCATGAAAACTCTTTAAGTAGTTAGTTCCAAGCCCTTCATTTTAAATATGGGAGTTTTGTATGAAGAAATCGATATTTTTAGAGTTATTTATATTGTTTTTGAGGTGTCTATGGCAATTTTGTACTATTGAAGTGCAAGGGACATAATTAAAAGTTTCAATTTTTTATCTGGTTGGTTAATTTTAATTTTTTTTATGTAAATCAGTCCAAGCCCTTTTTTTAACATATAAGTTTACTATAAAAGAGCTAGTTAGAGCTATTTTTCTATTTGATCGTTACATGTAAACTCTATTTAATTAGGTAGATCCAAACCCTTCCTTTTACATAAGTGTGTTTTTTTTAAAGAAAAATTGATAATTTTAGAGTTAATTTGATTATTTGTTAGGTGTCCTTGGCAATTTTGTTGTATATAAGTACCAGATACACTTTTTGAATATTTTATTTATTATCTGATCCGGATATATGAACTAGTTTTATTAAAGTAGGTCTGATTACTTCTTTTTACCATATAAGTTGACTATAGCAGAGCCAGTGAAAGCTATATTTGTTATCCGATCGTGCCATATTAACTCTCTTTAAATAGGTTGTTCCAAGCCCTTACCATTACATAGGATTATTTTACATTAAAAAATCGATATTTTTTTAGTTCTTTTGATTGTTTGTGAGATATCTTTGGATATTTGCTAGTATTGAAGTGCAAGAGACATAATTTAGTGTTTATATTCTACATTGGATTGGTTCATGTGAACTTTTTTTTAATGTAAGTTAATCCAAGCCCTTCATTTTACTTTATATGTTTAGTATAAAAGAGACAGGCACAGCTATATTTTGTATCCAATTGTGTCATGTGATATTTATCTACGTAGGCTAACCTGGAAGGGGCTTTTATTATATAAAAAAAATATTTTTTTTTCATTTATTTTATTTGTTTCCCAATTAACCTTTATGTCGACTCTGGTACCACTAATATTTAACATCATTTTAATAGAATTATATTGTAAAACAATATTTTTATAGACATATAAAATATAAGTATTCTAGGAATTCCTGCCATCCTAGTTAACTATTAATTATCTAAAAAACCACATCAGAGAATATTCTGCCATCAAAACTTATTCATAATAAGGTACTATCATCCTACCATCACTCCACTAAGCTCTGTACTTGTATTATTCTTTTAGTTGTAAAATAAAATATTCATCTCTTGTTACCGTTTTATTATTTATAATGAGAAAGGTGATTTAAAACATAGAATTTAATTCTCTTCACATGGTTATATCAACGTTTCTTGAACATCTGTCATGAGCGTGGTGACATTATATAACAAACTTTTTAAATTAAGAGAAAAAAGGTTGTCATTAAATTCCAGAACACTCTTGACAGATATTTAAGAAATGTTGTGGTCACCATCTGAAGGCAATTAAATTTTCTGTTTGTACTATATCAATATTTTATCTATTTTGGCAAAAAATATTTTCCTTAAAAACTGCAAAATCAGATACATTTTCCCGCATCCCAGCTTAACCCTATTTAACCAAACCTTGTTGAAAATTAGGGTGATTCTTCTTTTTGGTAAAAATATAAAAGGTTCCATCTAAGAATTAAGTCGAGGACCCCTAATATCATAGAAATGTGCACTGAGCACTACAACACGGATACGGTTATTGTTAAAGACACATCACTTAGACTTAATGCTGGCTGTAATTATTGTATTTTCAATATATTTGTTTACTGAAGTAAACGCGTGGACTCAAATTGAGGCTAAAGTTATACCTGTCAGCTAGTCCAGACGAGTTGAATATCAATCTTTAATCCCATTCAACTATTAACCTAACCTAACCTAACCTAACCTAACCTAACCTAGCCGAGCTAAACATAACCAAACCTAACCTAACATACTTAGCTTAACTTTATAACCTACCCTCCCTGTTACATTTTGAACAACATTATAATTAAGCTAGTTCTAACCGCATAGCTACAGATGTTTTCACAGCTTTCTCTCTCTCTCTCTCTCTCTCTCTCTATATATATATATATATATATATATATATATATATATATATTTATTTATTGGGAGGCACTTCGGTCGCGTTATTTTATAAGGCGTAATTATCACAATAGACTAGGCTGAATATAGTGAAAAGATCGGGGATATATTCCCGGTTGGGTTAGCCGAGTGTTGTTTTTCCTAAATAGTTTTATAATATCTCGACACAAAAGTATGTATAAACTTCCTCGAAATTCATCCTTCTTGATTCCTAACACATTAGCATAATCAGTTCTAATAGGTCTATCCCAAATGGGTAGTTAAACGGGGTGATAGATATATCATAAATATAGTGGACTAGACACCCTGACCATTTTTGCACTGCATCTCATTACACATTCAAGTAAAATGCAATTGACTGCAATATACTAATGGATAAAGGTAGAATTTTAGAGGAATATTATCTGCTATTTTGTAAATTGTTTGAATATGTTTTGGAAAACCAACTCAAAGAATAAATTATAATATTTAAACCCTGACCTTTCCACCATTATCAAACCAAGCTAGACGGTTTTGACATTTAGACTGCGTGACCAACGGTGTAAGCTCTCTCTCTCTGTGTCTCTCTCTCTCTCACACACACACACACACACACTCAAACACACTTATATAAGGGTTTTTTTTTCTTTCAGGTTTGTCGTCTGTTTCTACTTTAACAAATAGGATGGGTTGATTGGTTTTCTAGTCAGTCGGAATCTAATTGCAGAAGAGCTAATTAGAAAGTAGTTGTAATTACTTCACTCGCTTCTAATAATGGAGTAATCCACATAATTAATTATTGTGAATAAAGTTCTAAGAACTATACAATAAAGTAAAATGGATCTTCACTTAACTTTCTAACAAAAAATATATATCGCTTGATCTACTTTTTATTTAATATTAATAATTTAGTTTCAAATTGCTCTTAATAATTAATGATCTTAGACTGTTTAAAATAACACATTATATATTTTGACTGGTATTTTACAAATGTAATAAAAACTAAATACGAAACTTTTGTAGGACTACAAAAAAGAAAGAACACTTTATTTATTTGTCTAACATTTTACCAATATCAACTTCTATTCAAGGCCAAAAAATGGCACAATCTTTCTGTGATAAGGGGAAAGCTGTATAAGAAGTTTTCTTTGCATGTGACTTAATAAAAATATATTTTTTATATGGTAATCAATTTTAAATTACATTTATCGAAGATTGAGTGTGCTCAAAACCATTTAAACAAAGAAAAGTTATTCTATTTAGTGTTTATATAACAAATAATTGAATTTTAAAAATCTTCTTACTTTATTATATCTTATCTTGAAGATTTTTTTGCTCATTATATTTAATTTCTTTATCTTTAATAAGACTACTTTATAAAAAACTTTCTGAGAGGAATAATAATTTTAACGCCTTTGTTAACAGTTTATTTGCAATTCTTCATTTTTATGATACCTCTATTTTCATACTACTGTTTTAATTAATCATGTTTCAAGATTTCTTCTTCCTCTTTTAATTTTTTTAAATGATTTTAACTTATTCTCTTGTAAAGTATTAATTTAGGTTTATATATTTATATTCCTGTGTTTTACTACCTGGTTTATATACTATATAACTCCTACTGAGCAATATCTTATAACTATTTCATATACTAAGTAGGTTTGTAAGAATATTATGCAGTAATAATAAACCGATTTGCTATTTTTTTTGGTTGGATTAATTAACTTGAACTTTCTGAATTGACTGTTTATATCAGCACCCGTTCTATTAAACAAACTTAAATCTAGAAGAGACCCTTCTCTCTTCTCTTCATCCGTTAATTAATCAATGTGAAAAAGGAAGTTCCAATTTACCTAATAATGAATGTTTCAGCCATGCATGGATATGAGCTAAGGACGCTTAGCAATGAAGGAATACCTAGTATAATGTGTTATTATTTTAGCTATGAAATGGATGTAAAATATGGGACTAACAACAGAGTCTATTTGAAGAGGTGGAAACAAATTGGTATTATATCCATTGTATACTAAATATGAGTAATATTTTAAACCTTTCTATTGATTATATATATATATATATATATATATATATTTTTATTGTTTATATTGATTATATATATATATATATATATATATATATAATCAATAGAAAGGTTTAAAATATTACTCACCTCTTCAAATAGACTCTGTTGTTAGTCCCATATTTTACATCCATTTCATAGCTAAAATAACACATTATACAAGGTATTCCTTCATTGCTATATATAGTACCTACATATGTTCTAATTTATTTTATAAGATTTCTGAAACTTCAACTTATCATAAAATCTATCAGATAAATCGAATGTTGGGCCTAGGTTTATTATTATTTAAATTAAAGCTAAAAATATATCAGAAAGTGTCCACTTTTTGGATGTTTGTGAAAGACATTGAAGAAATTATCTCTGGAGGTAGTTAAAAAAAAATAATTCTCACACATTATATATTAGTAGCAAAAAAAAAATTGTATGGTGGACTGCATATAATTATCTTCTATATTTATCTTAGAATAAGGACACATACTAAAAACTAACTTGATTTGTGAAAGAAAAATAATCAAGTTATTTAAGAAACACTCCAACAAAAACCTAAATGAAATAATTTACACTATTACAGAAACATTGATAAATTAGGAATATATCTGTTCACCAGAGTGTATAAACATCAATTTCAAAGATTTTTTTAATTTTATTTTCTCAACATCTTACAGGTAGAGAAAGTATTGTGATCGTCAACAAAATCTAAATCGAGATTTTGAAGATTTTCGACGTTTCATGAACCCCTGAATCAAAAATTGTGTTTTTTGAAATCCCGTCTGTCTGTCTGTATTTCCAAATAGAGCATAAAATATTTTACCGTTCGGACTAAAACTTGGTAACTGTGGTTTTTGTAGCGTTGTCTTAAGGCATTTTTTGAATTGGATATCTAATCTTAAAACTAAGGGTAGTTTACTAAAGGGCAGTAAGAGAAAAAATATGATTTTCTCAAAATCGGCTCTAACGATTATGATTAAAATACATATCTAGATGTTGATTAAGATTTTAAATAAAATGGATATTTTCATTTTTCCGTGAAAATGATTTTACTGTACTTTACAGAAAAGAAATTTCTGTATCTTTTAGCACTACGGATTAATTCCTGATATAATAATGCTGTGATGATATTTAGGTTGTCTATAGCTCCGTGGTCGAGCGCCTATCATCACTGTACAGAATAGGTACCGTTTTACTAGATGTCAATTGCTTTGTGGTCGAGCACTAATTAAATCGGTATATTTAATAAATGAAAGAAATATAACTACTGATGGCTGTTGATTCACAAACGGTTTATTTAAATGATATCTGTAAATTACTTACAGCATTGTTTGTGACTGACTGACTTGTATGACGATGCTTGGATGCCTTAAACATATGCACAAGCGGCTTATATATGACATACCCCTTGCCTCTTGGTCCCTTCGTCAACAGTGTAAAAACCAACTAATAGAAAGAGTCCTGGAGACAGGTGATGTGAAGGCTAGCTTTTTATTGGTATAGGGAACTAGAGTCTTTTGCTAAATACTGCGGAGTTGTTCTTTTAACATGAAAAATTGTATAAAAAATATATTTTAATGGTGTAATCATTTTCATATTATTTCTGAAAAGCACGTGTTTCTTCATGGATATATCATAAAAGGATACTCTACATATAATACTTTAAAGAAAAATTACCTTCATCAATTACTTTTTACATATTTTAGAGTGATCTAAATCAATATCATTACAATCTCCGCAACTATTTTAGATATTAAAAAACTTATCATTGCAAAATTATAGTAATATTAAAAACTTTCATTTGAAATATTTTTTTTATATAGCCAGCAGTTTCTGAGATATTGAAAAATATATTATAACAATTCTTTGAGCTTTAGCTGTAAAGATATACTACTTAAGTTTTAACAATATAGTTCTCTAATGCCATAGAGTTCTAATAGGTAAGTCTCTCAAAAAGTGTATGTTCACTTTCTTTCAACCTCTAAGCTTAAATATTTTTACAACAATGATCTAACTCTTATTATTGTAGACTAAATATTCAATATTTTTATAAATTTTATTGGTCAAATTTAGAAACTAGGAATTTATAGCATTTTGTTAATTATAAGATGTGCAATCTTTAAGAAAATGTCCAAAATCTAACTGGAAGTCGACATTTTAATACGACCCTTGGTAGCCCAATACAAAATTTTTAGTTTTTCGATATTTTCAGGGAATTATTGTGATCTCCAAAATAGGTCGAACTCGAGATTTTAATGAATGTTAAAATTGAATGATCCCACTTATATAAAAAAAACGTTGTTTTCGCAAAGCTGTATGTCTGTCTATCTGTCTATCTGTTCGTCAGGTTGTACCTCTTGATATAGCCTAAACCATTTTACCGATTGGGCTACAACTTTTTATTTTTAGTTTTCATTGGGTTTCCCCTAGGGGTTTTTGGAATTTGATATCCAACCCTAAAATTAACGATAGTTTACTGAGGGGCAGAAAGAGAAAAAACAGATTTTTTTCACATTTCGTCCAAACTATTTTGATAAAATTGTATAAATGTATATTGTTTATCATTGTTAACTTGATATAAATTCTCATTTTCTCATAAAAATTAATTTTAGGGTACTTCACGTGAAGTAAATTTTCCAATTCTCATCATTTCTCCGCCAGTTCTAGAGATATTAAATAGCTAATCATTTTAAATTTGCAATACTATTAAATATAAAAATATTTTATTTGAAATAAGTTTTTATAAAATAAATAATTTTTGAGTTATAAACAAATGTATGTACATTTTAATTAAGGTTGTTGCGAAATTAATTTGATTCTTAAACTTTTTGGTGGATAAAGCTAATTATTTTTTCTCGATTTTTCTGTAACAGTGTTCCTTGTTCTTCTTAATGCCATATATTATGTAAGGATCAAAAATTTTATTTATGATCTTTGTGAAGTGTTTTTAAAAAATGTACTTAATATTTGGTTTCACAAATCTTACGAGTTTTTATTAGTCAAGTCAGAAAAATTAGATTTATTTTTATGATCTTTTGTGTTCACAGATTTTTTCATTTACTTAATGTTTCTGTAGAAGTGTATGCTATTTGCTTTATACTTTTTACTTTTTTTTGACCCATTGGAGAAATAAGTATTGTGAGATTTAAAAAAATTGAACTAAAAATTTGATAATTTTAAACGTGGACCCATAGAATCATGAAAGTGGTTTTCGCAACGTTCTTTATCTGTTTATTCGTTTTTCTATAATTCAGCGTAGAGCCGAAACTATTTTAAGATCAGGCAAGGAAGGTTGTATTTATATTAGAAATAAAAATATTCTAATCTGGGATCTATTTTTATAAAACCAATAGTTTATTATCTATAAGCAAGAATATTTATATGTTACACTAGATTAAGTATAAAATTTAATTTATTATATGGCACACTGACACATAAAACTAATTTCTATACTGTTACTCACCTAGGTGGTGTAGTTGGTTGACGCGTTAGTTTCGTGTTGAGCTAGACTGCTCAGGACGGAGATATCGAGGTTTGAATCTCGGTCGGGTGAGTTGGGGAGGTTTTCATAAACGGTTTTCCAATCTCACTCCACTCAAATGCTGGTTCATTACCTCTACATTTAAGCCTTCCAATTCCTAATATATTAGTGTATTGGCTAAGTGTATAAGCCGAATGGGTAGTAAGACGTGTAGCTGAATTTAAAAAAATCATCCCTTCTGACAAATCTGATGTTACACTATTAGGATATTTTAACTCTAATATTATTGAACATAAAGATTATTTTTTGTTGGAAATATTGATCGAATATAGTTTGAAACCCTTTCTGATGTGTGAAGAGTCAACAATATACAACGATACGTAGATAAATGTCATTTTTTAGTAAAATGACAATAACCAGATTTGGAGCCCACGAAAGTTGTTTTTCAGACCATAAACAAATTTACTCCGAATTTATAAATTAGTTTCCCGACTCTCCTATTGTTTTATTATCTGGAAATACATAAATCTAGATTGTTTATATATTTTTTTAAAATTAGAGTTAAAATCTTCTGTCCTGTTATAAATTTTATTACTCTTTACAGATTTGATTGTACTTTTATACAACAAAAAAAAATTGTCAAAAAAACAAGTGTTCATAATAATTCATATTAAACTTTCACATTTTTTCATTAGTTATTGATTCCTTACTTGTATTTTTACTTCCTTCCATTCATCTTTAGTAAATACAATTTTCATAAATTAGAAGATATAAAGCAGATCCTAATTTCCAAGCTGTCAGCAAATGGTTCAAATTTAATTCTATTAAGGTCTTTGAAATGTGAAATTGTTTGAGATGCTCTTTGGTGAATAAAGTTGAGCCTCTTATTTCATTGTTTCTATATCAGTGTATATTATTTTATTCATGTTCTTATGTAGTGTGTTGATGCTACAATGTATAGTACATTATTCCGTTCAGAAATATTACGAGATTTTAGTAAATGTATTTGTATTTAAAATAAAACTCGAGAGAAAATCTGTGTGGTGCGTTATACTGGTGGATTATATAAGCAAACAGGAATATCTATGAGCGAGAACGAAAGAGCTTACCAATTTTTCCAGGAATGGTATTTTAATATACTTATTCAGTATTATTTTACATACCACAATCGACATGGGACTGGTGTCTTCACTTCCCCTTAAAAGGAAATTGCAATACATATTTGTATCGCTAAAGGAAAATAAGTCGGTCTTGGCGGGATTTGAGCACCCTAACCTCATGTTGTGAGGTGATAACTTTACCGCAAGACCACTGAGGATGACTATGGGTTTACTCAATATATATTTAACCCATGGTGCAAAGGATAGATTTGGGAATTGGAAACAAAAACTCTAGATCACCATGCCCTAACTAATTAGCGATATATATTCAGTTAATATTGAAAAGTAGTAAGATACCAAGTATATATTGTTAATTCTATTACTACACGGGATACACTAAAATCTAGCTGCTTGGGTTGACATTGCTTAAATTTAAATTACTTTTTTACAAACGTGACTATTATATACTTTTTTTTTAAACAACGTTTTCCTCCAACCTAACTTTTCTCTCGACTCACTGTCAAAAGCAAGTCTTATTAAATTATATTTTTGTCAGTAAAAGCTAATGAAGGGGAAAAAATTTTTTTTTTTTGAAAAGAGGATTTTTTTTTTCCTGAATAAGTTCCAACAGAAAAAGATTTTACAACATTAGTTTGACTTAGAGGCTTAGAATATCTGTCAGTACAACTTATCCTCCAGGTTGAGGTTAGATACAAACCAAATTTAAATTTGTTAGATTCTCTTCTCTACATCCATATTATTAAGATTTTTTTTCTAGTATTTTTACCTTGGCATTTTAAAATTAGTCGGTAGATACTATATAGTTAGGTTGTGCGCGTGGTTTGATAGTCTACTTTCCATATAAATAACCTTTTTTTCGTTCAACGTCTTGCAACACATATGAACTATACGCATGTGTATTAATTACACTAATGTCTTGTATATAGTTTATTTTAATTCACTATATTTAGCACTACTCTACAGAGTTCGCCGTTCGGCTGTTGCCCGACTCAGAACATCTGACTTGACAGTAATGCCAAGCTAGGACGCCTGCGAAAGGGCTATACAGTCAACTCTCGATTTTACGACCCCGGGAATAGCGTCCCTCTCGAAGTAACGACCCTTTCCGTGAAAAATGTGGGAAAAAAGGTTGAAAAGTTTAAGGAAATCGGCTGTAAAATGTGTTTGTTGCATTTATTTAGGTCGCTGCGT